>PVMI01071630.1:0-11296 GCA_008528875.1 Aulacorthum solani | reverse complement strand
CATTGATGGAACTGAAGTTATCAGCTATTTTCTGAGGGTGCTCTTAAAATGATTTTAAATAAAACCATTTTCATTTTAAATAGGTTCAAAGAATTAGTGACAAAAATATGGAGTGGGGTTTTTTAAAATATTTTTTCATCTATAATAGTATAATACTATAAGGGCAATTCATTATTGTTATACGCCTATTTTGCATACTTATTACTCATACATATTATTTTATATATTATTCAAGAAGGTATAAGTATGGAATCCTGGTCAGTATATTATGTCAATACGTAGTAATATGGTATTAGCATAATCAATTTTAATAATTGAATGCTACCGTACATGATATATATAAAACTTTCTGTGTAATCCATTCCATATAGTTCACAATCGACATAATTCTTGTGAAAACTAATATGGTAATGCCTAATGATAAGCAATGACTAATGACAAATGATTTAGGTATATTTGTTTATGAATCTAAAATATTTATTTAATTGATTCGATAGTCTGTAAACAAGTCCAAATTTAAACAAAAAATATAACATAATATATATTTTGGGGTGAATAAGTTTTTGTCAGAAATAAAAGTCAAATTATTGATTATTATAATCATAAAACATAGATTCACAAACAAAAAGGAACCAGGATGTTAGTCTCGATTATCATCATAAACACAATATTATATAATGACAAAATATAAAAATAGACAATATAATACTTTAATTCATGTACGGTATGTCATGCTCAATGCTCTTATTCCTTCTAGTAATAATTAATATAAAATATATTATAGTGATAGTGAATATATTGTTAAATTATTTCTATTATTGTGAGTAGTGAGACTATAATATGTAGACTGCGGTTCTCAATTGGGCAGAGGCCTGAGTGAGGGAATATTACCTATACATTATAATATGCTATACAGTGTGATCAAAATTGCAGTTATAACACTAAATATTTCAGCTGAATGATATTGTATGGAAATTAATTTTGGGGGAAACCTATATATGGTATAAGCAATTACATATTTTATGAAATTTTCGAAGTTTTAGCACTTTTGGAGCTCGTAAATACAACATGTATTTTTTTAAATAGTAACACCTATTTTTAGTTCATGATTTGGATTCACTGATTTTTTTTTAAATCGATTTTAACTTATTGTTTTAATGAAGAAAGATGATTAAGTAGAAAAATCAAAGTTAACCAACAAAGGCGTAAAGCAAATATGTATATGCTGAAAATACAGTAGTGAAGTGTAGTGAAGTGAAGTAGTGAAGTGCAACAGTGAACCGGTACTTACAATAAAGCTTACATGTAACTATGTAAGCCTATGTAAGCCAACCCATGATATTCGATGAGACATTTTTTCATATTGTTGTATCCAAAAAATTCTTAAAAAACGGAAAATCACTCATGTAAAATGTAGTTGATTCAACATTTACGAGCAAGATATTCTATTCTACCCGTATAGATTGGAATATATAACTTAGTTCAATAGTCAATTTTATAATGACCCTTCAATTACTAGTCACATTCTTTAAACTGATGAATCAAAATTTACCAATTGACAATTGTTATTATTTGTAGGTACTTATTAATGCAGTAAAATGAACACAAAAAATAGCACTTACTTACAAAAATGTAGTATTTAAATATTTAACATCTTATTTATAATTCAATGTCCATAAATTATTTATAAAAATTAAACCATAGTTGTCCTAAAAAAAGTGAAGGATTTTCCATCAAAATGTTATAAAATTTAATGAGAAAAAATTTAATTGCTTACAAAAACAGAAAAAATTATATAATACCATCTTGTATTTTCATTTTCTTACATATACGAGTACGTATAAATTAAATATTTGAACAATGACTGTAATTCAGAAGATTTTGAATTTAAGATCAAATATTATAAGAGAAATTGACTTAAAAAAAATCTGTGAATCCATATCATTTACCTATTAAAAATAGGTGTTATAATTTAAAAAATACATATTATATAACTCATGCGTGCTCCAAAAGTGTTAAAAAATTTGAAATTTCACATAATGTGTATTATAGGTAATATCTATCCCTTAGGTTTCCTTTAAAATTAATTTCAAGAAGGTCATCCGCCGGAAATATTTTCTGTTACCTGAAATCGTGATCACACTGCATATAATTAAAGTAGATAATACTATCACAATTCACAGTATCACGCCTATATATTAAAATAGACAATTTTTTTGACATGCAAACACATAAACGTAGATAATTTTTTTAAGCAGGATTTAAATTTAATAACCGTATTAATCTAAAATCCAAAGTATAATAGATATATATGTTGTATATATATTACATAAATAAAATTAAATAATACATTTCACATAAATAGGTCCATTGTATATTGTAGTTTATCTGTAAAATATTTATTTTTTGCTATTTTGTGCTGACTTTCTGAGTATATATATACAGGGTGATTCACCAAGCATCAGGCTCACCCCCACTTTTCCTCTAATAATGAATTTATTCAAATTGTAATTTTTGTAATTTTTGAATATACTCAAAGACCATATTTTCAAATTCTTGAATTTTTTCGTACTACTTATTTAAGGAGTGTTCTGTAGTGATCAGTGTTCTGTTTTTCAAATAAGAAACCTCTTTTTTACTGTTGATTAATTAGTGGATTAAAAGTAATGAAAATGTTTGTAATGACGGTAATATTCCTTAAAACTGGTTTTACATAAATATAAAATAGACGCGTAAAATTGTATTTAGTATTTATTTTATTTTATTTTATTATATACTTGGGCCCATTTTTACAAATTATTAATATCGATTAATTACTACAATTTTCATAATCACCATAGCCCACATATCTTAAGAACTCATTATTATGGACCTGTTATCCTTAAAACACAAAGTAAGAAAACTTAAAAACTACTTGTATGAATATTGATTATGATAGGTACGTCAACAATTTCAGAAAAATTATCTACTGTATAACTTATAGTTGAATTATAGGGGTGTTGTCATTTGAAAAATAAAAGTTTGTATCTCCACAGAACACTCTTTGAATGGTATAGTACAAAAAATCTCAAAAATTTGGAAATATGAACTTAAAGTATATTTAAAAATTTTAAAAAATCAGATTTTGAATAACTGAATTATTGAAGATAAAAGGGGGCGAGCATGCTTGGCGAATCACCCTGTATATATATATATGCCATATGTGTGTTGTCTTGTCATAGTTTCGTTTAAACCAAACTATAGTTATTACTTATTATTGAGAGTTTTATATTTTTTGTTTGCAGTGAACTGTAGAGCCTACGCAACTGCATCTATATTATTGTTATTGAGGAATCCATTATGTGTTGAAAAGCTGTGATTCATACTGAATAGTTTGTATTCGATATTTATGTTATTTGCATTTACTATTGCAGACTGCTATAGTTTTGGCCATGGTGTCAGATTTTTTTACACATATTTTTTTACTTACTTAGTTGATTGATTCAACATAAAAAATGTTTTTACATATTTATAAATTAACAAAAATGACTAATAAACATGAATAGACAAAAAATTGTAATTACCAATACAATATATAGAGGATAACTCAGTTCTCAGTAATAAGAATTGTTTGGTAGTTGGTAATGGAATGTTAGTATATTTGTTGTGAGTAAATTGTCGGGTATCCTTGTGGCTATATAGTGAGTGTTATTAGATTGTTTATTATTTATTAATAAGTATTAAACATGTATTCAAATAGTTGAAGAAAACCAAACAACTATATTTATAATTAATATTTTTAGTATTTGACATCATAACAAATTAATTATTAAAAGTATGTGGACAAGTGTCACTTAACATTAAAAAAATATATTGGAACAGCGGCGACATGGCGTTGTTTATAAAACAATAAACATATGAATTCAAAAACATAAAACTGTATTATCAAATAATATATAGCATATATAGGAAGGAATTATCGCCATGATTAAATGGTACGGATGTAAAGAACAACATTTATATTATTTAATATTTTAGTACTTGCATAATATGAAGCATTTAAGTTGCATATAAGCCAATTCTGTTTAAAAAAATCAAATTAGCTTCATAATTATTATTCCAATTTATTATGGGATTGATGTAATATGTTTAGTTGTATTCGTTGTTTTTATTTTACATCGAAAATGTAGCATATATGTTTACCACTACTCCTCTCCCCACGGAACTTTTATGTTTTCTCTCGGCTTTTAGTTATTAAATATAAGAATATTCCCGACCTTGGTGAACTATAAATTGTTTTTTTTTATAATTAATGTTGTACCTATCTGCTGATCTACATCATGTCTTTGATAATACTGGGTGGCGTAGTGTATGCCTTCTATCTGTGTGACTGTGTCTGGGTGGTTTGGTTTTGTAAGAAATGTGTTCACAATATGTGATCGATATGAATGTGACAGCTGTGTTTTGTGATTTTTAGTAGATCGTTTTGGATATTTATACTTATGTGGTTTATGTTTTTATGAGTATCATCGTTTTGTGTTCATTTCTCTTAATATGGAGGGTGAATTTCTTTTATACATGAACATTATTTTTTTGGATTAGGTCTCAGCGTTTGTTATATATTGTGCTGCTTTGCGTGGGATCCATTGTGTATATTTTGGTATTGAACATTACAATGAACGGTCTTTTTCCTTTCTATACTTGTGACGTCTGTTTCATTATAATATACATAGGAATATAAGTTTATAAATGCATAATATCGTATTATATGCCCATAAATATGGGTAAATCACCCCTTTGATTTTTATTGCAGTGCACCGTGGTGTTTTGATAGATGGTTTATTATCTATGGGTCATGTGTGCACCTATATTGATAATTTGTGAAACACAATTATTTTTAAAACGATTCATACAGGAAAAATAACAACAGCATATTATTTGCTTGTTGATTTTCAATGTTTTGAAGGCCTAGCAAAAACTATCAAATTTTTGACTTTGTTTTAGTGTCCTGTAGCAAAATGTGCCAGTGCTACCTTGAGGAATGTCTACAAAAAATTGCAATGATTATTTTAATTCGTTAAGTTTTTTATTTGTCAATTGTATGTAAATAATATAAGTTATATGTGTTTATGTTTAATGTATGGTGCTTGGTTGGCCACGCAGCTGTTAATATTCATCCAGAGTCCTTCAAAATATAAAATAATTTACTTATAGCCTATACGACTATTACGGCTGCTGCATATTTAAACGATTATAATTTATAGCTTGCACTGGTGTGACTATTGGCATACATTACAATTTCAACTATTCGCTTAACGTTACAATATTTAGTACCCATATATATATATTGTATATGATGGGGCTTAAAATTAACTATTAAACAAACCTGGCAGAGAGAAATAAAACATAATATAATGTGAATACGAGTATGATCGTGGCAGACGTGGCTATACTCCTATACATCATTCTGATCTTGAAAACCAAAGGACGAATTAGTTTGTTTCAGTCGTCGAAATTTGGAAAGTGTATGTGTATACTGTATACCTAAGTACAACTGTAGGAACCTATACATTATTACAGCAGACAGATAATAATACGCATTCCGTGTCGGCGGACTATATCAATGGGTGTTACGGTTTAATGGTTATGCACTTATGCGGGAATTTTGTAACTCAACAATATACCATTATTTGGGTTTAATTTACAAATTAAATTTTCGATTACCTACCGGCTGAAGTGTATACGCCATAAACATAATAGACAAGTGATGTAAACAGGAATTTATATGTTAGGGCAAGGACTTCTCGTTGATAAATTTCAAAACGTCAGATAGCCGATATAGGTTATAATCACATAATATTAGTGGTGGTTATAATATTATTATACCTATTATACATGTAACTAGTAAACAATAAAGGGTTGTTCAAGTGAAAATTACAAATAATATGTGTTTCCTTCTTCGGAGTAATCATAGTGTTCAAAAAAACTTTAAAACGAATAAAATGATGGTAATACAAAACTCAAAAGTATAGGTAGGTATACTTTCTATACTTACAAACCTACTAAAAAAATATAGGTAAGTCATAATATTATACAGTGGCGTACACAGCTATTTTCAATGGAGGGGGGGTTACATTTAAAAATTGTATACATAATATATACATTATACATAAATAAATCAAAATAATATTATGTTGTTTAACTAAGATTTATTTTTGTCATAAGACAATATCTAATTTCCTGGGTTTTTGTCCCAACACATCAATGACCTCTTCAGGAGTTAAATTTATAGCTCGGTATACCGACAACATGGTCAATCCATTTAATCTTTCCTGCGTAAATTATTATTTTTCAGTATAAAATATAATAAATACGGATTAAAAATATGATGATAAAAAACTGTTTAAATCTTTCATAGTATTTCTGAAATAAGATTTTACTCTTTTTAAATTTTATTATATTCATTTAATCTTTTCATTTTTATAATTTTATAAAATATTTTAACAACGTCAGACGCATTAGCGATTTGAAAACCAATTAATGATATACCATTATAGTTGTCCAAATCCATTATCTTGATAGTTGAAAACTAAAAAGTTTAGATATAGCGGAAGCTGTATAGACATATTATACCGGATCATACACAGAACTATATATAAATATTCGACCCTCATGTTTGCATTTGAACAAATTTCCAGTTTCCTAATAATTTAACTAATTTGTAATCAGTAATGTCTACAATAAACTACGTTCCTTATGTAATTGATAATAATTTCGAATATCCGATATCTAATAATAACTTTGGTGACGACAGTCTTCTCACCGTATATCTCACTATCACAGTAATACTGCAGTTCATTTAATTTAAATTTGTATTTAATTTTATAATTTTAATAGTATTATAATTTTTTTTTTTTAATTGTATTCATTTTTGTTATAAATTTTCACGCAATTACGTTAAGTGAAAAAAATACCAAAGGGGGGGGGGTTGTCTCCTCGTGTGTACGCCACTGATATACTAATTTATTCACTTGTAATAGGTAGGCACTTAAAATAGCTGAAACATAATAAATAATGATATTATGCGAAATGATAGATGAAGTGATATACAAATGTTAGATATAACTTATAAGTTATAACTACATTATAATAGTATCTTAATATATCAATTTCTGTACTTTTCATTATTGTGAATTTAATTGTTCAACAAGTTCATTTAAACAACGGAAAAATAATACATCTAAAATATATATAGTGGGTACTGGGTAGTAGGTAAGTGTTTTATTCTTCGACTTTATAGTTTACTCATACTATATTGATACTTATCGATAGTTGTAAACTGATGCATTGAGTTATGAATGTGTATGCCAATTGCATGTATAAAAATAGCAATGATTTTTCTTAATTTACAAATCTTAACCTGTGGCCTGTGGGTATCTATAATGATTAGGAATGTTTATAGTTAATATATAATTATAAGTAGGTAATAATAACGAAATCTTACGTGGGTATGGGATTGTGGTTGTTCGTTGTAATATGATGAGTGATGACAATCTAATGTAATTTAAAAATAGTAATTATTGCTGTTTTCATAAAATATCTTCGCTTTTCGAGTAAAATGTAGAAAAAATGTTGACATAATAAATAGCTACCTATGCATTTATTTTATCCATAGGCCTATTAATAATAAATAAATTAGTTAATAGATCTATGATTTTATCATACAAACAAGATTTTAAATATTCAAATGTTGATTTAAAAAAAAACCGTTATAATGTCATACAATAAAATATCAATGCAATAATAGTACAATATTGATAACTACCTACCAATATGCCATATGGCAATGTGTTCAAATAATTAGATGACTCTTGACTAGAATATTTAATCCATAATAGTATTCTAGAAACGTACTCGCCAATGAATAGGCAACACCCGTCAGCAATACCATATTTTGTACACCTCTAATATTGCCTGCAGCTGTGAATGAATAAGCTGCACCTCTGCTCAATGCGCACAAAATTATTATTTACAAATCGGCAGTTAGTGAAACGCTCCATCGTCGAGTGGCGAGTACTGAATGCATGCATCCACGTGAAACGGGCTTGACGTTGTCTCCGTCTTACAAATAACAATATTGTATTATTGTCTACTGAATATAACGTTAAGCTACATATATAGTCAATAATTGTACGTTCTGAATAATGCTTTTGACTTTGTTATGTTATCACTAAAATTAATTGACTTATTATCAGTACTCAGAAATGTTCATTTTAGTATTAAAAAATGTACTTAAAAAAAATATAGGTACCCATGTAATATTATAATAATATATTATCCAAATAAGGTTTATTATGCATTACATATGTGCTATCCGTGATAACTGATAAATGTGGAACATTTTAACTGAATAATTTTATAGTATAAATCCTAACAGCCTTATCTTTTCTTTTGAGAAACGATCGATCACATAATCTATAATCTGGATTGATTTAAATTTGTCTTTGTACACTTAAAAGAGCTAGACGCTATTAACTTGTAGGCGTACAAGTTACAATCCATACTTGATCTGACGAGTTCCGTAAATGGTTTTTTAATCTTTTCATGGTAGAAATATGCGTTATGGCGTTGAATTGGAACTGTTAAAGTAGCTAATAATTTCAAAAGAAAAGATTTATTTGGAAAACATTTAGAACTACATTTAGTAGGTATATGTTTTAATAGCTGAATTCGGGTAAAAAAACAGCAACACGGCCATACGGGTAAAGCTTTCAATGAGTTATCGTCAATCATCATAGACATATTGTGGTTCATATGTCTATGGTTATCGTCATTCGAAATTATAACCTAACCTATACGGCATACGCTGCAACATAATACCATTTACAATTTATTACGGCGATGGACAATTTTTAGAAAGTGTAATGAAATAGGAGTAATGAAAATTGTTTTACAGATCCACTTCATTATAACAATACAACTTGAGTAAAACAAGATTGAAGGCACAAGCTAGACGATAATTAATAGTATAGATAAATAGAATGCTATATATAACCAACTGGTTTGACAGCGATGTAAGTATAATATTCGTTTTCTACAAATAAAGCATGTTTTGGTAAGGTAGCAAAAAGAAGTTGAATCTAGTTTTACTGTCACCTAAAAATAATAAATTAGAAATCTATCTTGACAAAGGACAAAAATTTTATTTAAACTAATTATAATTTTTTTTCAACATAGATACCTATGTTTTTGGCCTGGGTTCAACTTTTAAAAAAACTATCTGCTACCTACTTATGATACCAATACTATTTTTTAGATTTTTTTGTTTAAATTCCTTCCAAACCTTTTATTGGATGCAAATATGCAATTGTTAACATTTATATAATCTGAGTTATTACCACTATTTTTGTTGTAAAATGAAAAAGATAAGGCCAGGTTTTCCTTCATTATTTGTCACTGTTCCTAACATCCTTATAATAATAATTATTTAAATGGACAAACCGTAGACATACAATATTTACACCCGCAGTATCGAAATTCATCTGTTCAAATACTAATGGACACATTACAGCGGAATTTCTGCACCGACAAAAATAGTTTTGTACTATACATGTATAAATAATTTTGTTTTCGGAGATATTTTGAATGTAAATATTATACCCATTGAATGCTCAAATAAACGTAACACCATACGTGTTCGAAAAAGAAATTCACTGTACCGTATAGTATACTGTATACATTTATTTTACTATTATTAGTTTATTTAGCTGTATACTTTATTTTTTTAACAGTACAATGAGCAACATAGTCGCAAATGAAAGTTTAACTGATAATAAAGTTGATCAACATAATATTGATGATGAAACATTCGAATCTGATACCCTGAGGTATTGAAAAGGTATTAAATGAGCCATGAGGTATTGCCAGAGTCAACTGCAACTGCAAGTCAACCTCGTAAAAAAAAAATGACAGATTTTCAAAAAAGAGTGGTTGAAGTTTTATTTAAAAGGAAACATTAATAATGACAATGAAGATTTGGACGAATATAAGTCCAGTAGTTCACCAGATACTTCAAATCAATCAACTGGTTACATCGATGTTGGCTACAGTGATTAATATTCATCCATATTTTTTTTTACTACTTTGTATATATTAAAGTTATTCATTTGTGTTGTTCGATAAAACACTAAAAAAGGCAATAAACATTTTTTTTTGTTTATATTATAAAATAATAAATAATTAAAAAAATAATATGTTGTTTTTTTTATTACTTAAAAGTTTTACAAATGATAAGTGTTATTTTATTTATGTGTTTCACGAATAAATACACGTAATGATGCTTAGATTTTAAACTCTAGTATCTTTTCTGGTGGGAAAATAAATCTAGTTGGTGCATTCAAGAATTAAAAATTAAAATAATATCAGTAGTTTTCAAAAGCGTTGGGAAAACGAAAAAATAATAATGAAAAACTGGAACTTTTACGCAAAATCATTGTTTAACTAAATCGATTCTGGGTTTCGGTGTAATTCTAAAAAATTAATATATTTTTAAAAATATTTTCTTTTTAAACTATCATAAGAAGCAAAAGAAATTTTATTGGCTTTTTTCTAATAATTGTAGAAAAAAATTGTTCGCTTGATCAAATATTATATACACAGTAGTTGTTAGAATTATTTGCTTACAATAAAACAATAATAGTAATAAGGAACAATGATTACTGAGAGAGGCCCACCTACTGTATGACAGAGTGGTATTTACTTGCGCTTTTTTTGGCTTTTCAAATAAAAATATTATATTACAATTACCTTAATCTAACCGTCAATCGTTCTTCAACGACAATAGTTTCATTCAGATATATATGGTCTCAATAAAACACTAATTTGTCAAATGATTTAATAGACATACGATAATAATTAAAAAAACGATCAGGATATTGTCTCAAGTTAGATTGTTAGAATATAAGCAGTGGAATTCTCCCAGGGTTATTCTCTGAGCATTGAGTGGATAGACCCAATGAACTGAGAACTCGCTGTCGCTCAACTGTGTCAGCAGCAAGCACGACATATACCAACTTGACGTCGTCTAAAAGTTCTAATATTTCCATAATATGAATATATTATATTATTTGAAAACAATAAGGAACCAATGGTCTATATCAGTAGTTTTCAAACTTTTATTATACACGGCACACCGTGAAATTCAAAAAATTTGCACGGCACACTAACCTTTTTTTGATGAACGAGATTGTTTTAAATTAATTTTAATTTTATATAAATTTAATTAGAAATGTGTGATTGATGGGCTAACAAATATTTA
>PVMI01071627.1:0-30095 GCA_008528875.1 Aulacorthum solani | reverse complement strand
TTTAAAAAATAAATTTTGAATTGTTGAACACCCTTAATATTTGTATTCACCTTAATTTAAACAAAAAGTTAATTTATAGTTATTATTATTATTATGAATTATGTTCTGTAGTACACTAATATAACAATTAACAATAAGTGTTATGACTAAGAGAGGAAAATGCAGGATTTTGTTTCTGGTGTAGCATATACTTTTTTAACTAGCCTGACAGCAATAAACAGCCCATTTATTAGTTATTTTTTTGATTATCTCATAGCAGCATATAGGTAAGATGTGTGCAAAATAAAATATTATGTACTCATAAATATCTACATTAAAATTATTTACAAAAGTGTTCTGGGCATCTAGTATTCTAGTGCAATCTGTGTCATTGTTGATCGAACTGTTATTGCTTGTAAATATAATGACATACATGGTTTAGTCTGTATGTGAAAGCTTTTGTAGTTAAAATTTTTATATTATTACATTGTGAGGTGCAACAAAAGCAACAGAAATAATAAATAATCAAATTATTCTGAATAGGCGATTACAGAAACATATAAAATGGTAAAAAAACACCAAAATACAATAAATTAAATATAGTTTTAAGGTGGCTCAAGTAGATACAAATAATCAAGTACAACAGACCAAAAGCTAGACAAAACTGTGGGATTTGGATTTGACTGATTTTAATTTTGAATACTAATTAAGTTTTCAACAACTCCACTAAAGCATGGCCATGGAAATGTATCATTATTACAAAAGTACTTAAATATATAAAATATCAAAATTCTAATTTTTTAAATTGCCAATATTTTATTGTAGCATTTGAAGGATAAATAAAATTATTCCTTCCTAACTAATAAAATGACTAATTATATCTATTTTCAAAATTAAAATCCATCTAGTCCAAGTCCTTCAATTTTGTCTAGCTTTATGGAATTTTTTCATTTGAATATCATGAAGTATATATTTTGATAAGATTTGTTTCAATGACATGTCCCTGTGCAGAAATTTAGATGTGGGCGGTGAGATGCCGGTACCCGGTACTCGATAACAAATTTTACGAATTACATACACTAACATTCTTTTACTTCTTATACAGTATCACCGTTCAAATATAATTGTTAAATGAAATGCCAAAATATTACTCCTTAAAACACATTCAGCCCCCTTAATTCAATTGACGAGATAGTTTTTGAGTATTAATTACAAATGGGGAAAAATGAAGCATTTTCTTTATTAAATATATTTAAAAAGAAGACATCATTAACAAATTTAAGCCACTATGATAAATTTGATTATTTGATTATTTGATTATTAGTCTGATAAACAGATCCTGAATAAAATTTGACATGTTGATATTAGAGCTAGGTTTTTTAATTTAAATTTGATCAAATTTAAATCAATGATCATTAAAACAAATACCAATGTATGCAATTACAGCTTATAAAATAATTTATAAAATAACATTTTATACTCTTATTATTAAATCAATGAACTTGGCTTGACGTTTTTAATTATTCTTTAGTTTCATTTTCAAAATGTTCAATAACATCTTTTCTAGTTGCAGAGATCACCATTTTATATAGTTTACAATTTTGATTAATCAATGTTTGTACGTATTCTGGAAACATGTTTACATCCATTGAACCATTCTGAGCAAATTCTGTAATTTGTTGCAAATTCTTCATATAAGCTAACATGACAGTGCCTCTGTTTTCTCCATTGTCTATCCTAGATGAGCACAATGATTCCTCATCATATGTTGGATCTACTAAAATTTTGTCATTGTAAATACCCTATAAAAGAAAAGAGAACATTTTTAATAGTAAAAAATATAAATAAGTAAAAGAATATTAAAATCATAGGCAAAACTAGATTCATAAAATATATCTATATCATTAATATAGTCCTTAATTGTATTAACAAATAGATACAGTATTAAGTTTAATATATAATATACGCCTCCTCACAATTTTTTTTAACTATGTAGACCACAGTAAAATATCTTTAAAATAAGTCTTAAAAATTATTAAAAACTTGTAGTATAACCAGATAAATGAAATGAATGAGTACCTTATAACAATAGAACAATTGAGAGTTATTGTTGGTCAGTATTATAAGTAATAGTATTTATAGTCAATAGTAATAGGTACAACTCATTAGAATTTAAATATTAAAATCTGACAGTAAGAACAAAGTATAGTGTATTAACTTATAATTGACAGTTTACATAATTATTGAAAAATTGTTTTAATATTTTTATACTTATATACTCTATTCAAAATAAGATCATAACCCGGCGGCGACCAGTTTTTGTTGGGTGGAGGTCAGACACGTTGTTAGACACTTCTCCTACCAAGTTGACGTCCAAGACCAGTGCTTTGGAACAAAGTCTCGGCTATGCCCACAACTTGGCTGGCAGGTACTGATATTATTTTGAACAGAGTATAGATAAATAAATTACCAATTGTAGTATAAATAAATTATAGGAAATATATCTTCAGAATATAGAAAGAGAGCTAAGTGCGGGACACGCTAGAATGATTTATCATTGGACTCAAATTTAACTCATCCATCAAAGTGACCAGTCTCAATGAAGATGTACACTTCAAAAACCTACTATACTCTAGTGACATCAATTCCAATTATATTAGTAAAATATATTTTCAAACATGTGGCCTTTAAATATGAATATTTTTTATTCTAACATACTAATATTTCTTAAAGAAGTACAATTGCTTGCACACATAAGTAATCACTGCATGTTCATTAAAAATATAACAAATATAACAAACCAATGAAGTGGCAACAATCACATCGTACATAGGTATACATCCATCCATTAGTGCAAGTCCTGCAGCTGTGATTGCAGCAGCCAACACTGATCCATCATTTTCTAATACCAAAACGTTAATATGAATTTCAAAATTTGCAAATTCACCCTATAAAATAATAATAATTTTAAATAATACATTTATGGTATGCTATCTATAATCTATGCACACAATGCAGGTTCTGTTATTATTAATTCAAACAAGAGTCAAATATTATGAAATAAATAAATATTTCATTATTTAATGACAAAAGTAATGATAACATTAAAAGAAGCATTAAATGGTGATATCTATAAGCTCTAGTTTAGTACTGAGTACCAATTAAATGGCATTCAAAATTATCATAAATTTAATTAGTTGACGAACTCACTCTACAAATAGCAGGCTCTAAAGCTCTGCGTAGTTCATTACACAATTGCCGTTCTTCAGAATCTCTTGTATAAGTGCGCCGTTGTCTACATGAAAATGTAGCAAATTTAAATTCACACTGAAGTACCCCAGTTTTAGCATATTCTACTTTATTTGGAACTTCTTTAGGATCAAATACAGAACATACTAATTTTGTACTACCACATTCTAAATAAGCTGAACCTTTGGCTTGTGTAACAATACCAGTTTTGATACCTTGATAGTAAAAAAATGCAATAAGCAAAACATTAAATACAACAAATCAGGTATTTAAATCTTACATAAATTTCTATGGGCTGAAATATCTCTGCCATCACATCGCGTATCCTTCATTAATCCTGTGGCAATTTCTTCAAGCTTAGTATTGTTTCTATCGATTAAATATTGCTGATAAGGTATGGACCCTTCGGGTCCAAGAACACGATATACATTTGTAGGCATTTTTATGGTTAACTCAAGAGAACCTATTCAAATTTAAAATTTAAAACTAAATATTCTTCAAAATTTATATTTTTAATATTATCTGTAATCCAACCGCATGGGTAGGTTGTTACTCGTTTGAATTTCTTATCATACTGATAAGAATTATTGTTTGTGTATTACTGATAATGTAATCAGAGAATAGATGAAATATTTTTAAAACTTTTTGGCTTATGCTTCTGAAGCATAGACCTTATACCATCTTTAGATTCATGCCTTTTACTAATACCTAGTATAAGATTAAAGATGGTATAAGGTCGTTCTGAAGACATTTTTCCATTGTACTGCGTATCCGCGTAGGTTACATTATAATTATCTTGGCAAGATAATTATATTATGTTTGATGATATGTTTTTAATTTTTTTTTTTAATCTTGCGCCATTTAAAATTAATAATTACCTAGGTAATACTTTTTAAACTTAATTTATATATTGTGTTTTAAATTATTTATTCATCAATCAAGTTAATTTTAAACGACTTAATACTTCAAGAACATTTTTAAAATATAGGTAGGTAGGTAGGTAGGTAGGTATTTAAAATGTACCTAAGCTACAAGTGCAATTGTAATTGTAGTTATAAGGTAGGTATATAGGTACCTAGCCTTTAGGTACCTATAAGTACGTTATTAACATTCCATGTTATGTATTCACCATTCACATCTTATGTGCTTATAACCATAGGTACCAAGTACTCAGGTGAAAAGAGCAAATACCTAACTCACTCTATTGGAAAATCAGAAATTTTTTTTATCAATTTAATCATAAAAATCATTGTGACTCACCAGTCTCCTATGTTTATTTTATTTATTAATTTTTTAAAGGGGATCTTGTATGGGGGTGGGTGGTTGAACAAAAAAGCCACACCTGAAACAGAAGGCTGCTTACGCTTATGGCTATAACTGATTTAAGCTAAAAATGCCCCTCCTCACACATACACGCACACAAATGTTGAAAATAATATTTTTGTTCCTTTGTGCTACAAATCATGATTAAGAAGTACTTACCCATTTGACAAGCTGACTGCAGTGAGTAGTGAGTACCTACTATATCTGGATAACTGGATTTCACATCTGCAAACCGTACTTAATACTCTATACTTCTATATTCTTAAATATTTTAAGTTTGTTCATTGTACACGCTTCGAATACCTACCGATATTCAGTTGCATAAAGTGGCCTCAATTTCTGGTGGTGCAGAGAAATTTTAATTTTGAACCCACCGATACTTCAATTTCCTTTAGAATTGCCCTCCTAAAAATTGTTTACCTAGTTGTACTTAATGATTCGTATAAAATCTACCTTCGACAATTATAGTTTTATAGATAGTAGATAGATACTTGTTTAATAATCAAATATAGACTTTTGAAAATAGAACCTATGTATGTATACAAATTGTTTTGATTTTCTGGTGGTGCAAAAATATAAACTTGCACCACCCAATTTACACCACTGCCGATATTGGTATAGGCACTCACCACGTTTGAGATTCAGGCTTTGAGGGACAATTTTGGTAGGTACCAATTTTTTTTTCATAATTTACGGCGCAGATTATTTACCATTATTGGTACTCAATCTAATGGCTAAATAAGATGAAGTTGCATCCAAGATATATACCTACCAAAAAAAAAACCTACGGGCTGCGTGGATGTCCGTCTAAAAATACTATATGGGGTAGGTATAAGTGACAAAACCAGTTAATACCTTTGCCGGTAATTATAGAGTTTCATGGCTGCTCCACTAAAAACTGCGGCAGTCAACTTAAGCAATTGTTCCTCGAACTAATTACTATTTATTTTAAGCCATTATTCAAATTTGTAAAATAATTAATAACCGGGTTTCGGGTTGACCGAAATGTTATATTCGGGGGATTTGGAAAAAAATTCATTCGGCTTTTATCGGTTTTGAGTGATTGTTTTTTTTTTTTTTTTAAGGGTGTAAGGTACTATTGAATTATTCATATTGTATAGTGCAGCTGTAGACATGAGCATAGGTATAACATGTTGAATACATTTCATAATCTACACCACCTAAAACGTCCACTATACAACTATTGTGTGTTTCACTTATCGAATAACGATTGCCATCATTGGTAAAATAATAGTATATTAATTGTGTTTACTGCGCGTTTTTTGATCGCTGTGTAGATAAAACGGCACTGAGAACCATGTCGATAATAATACAATAAACGAGGGTAATAAACTGCACGCTATTATAAAAGCCCATAGCTAGTGAACAATAATATCAGGTGTCTGAAAAAAAAAAAAACAATGAATTACGATATTACACAATATTGTCTGATAACGTGTCCGAGCACCACATACAAAACATACACTTTCGTTCGGTTCGACAATGCGTGCGGTTCGTTCGCGGTCCGACCATGTTCGACAACGATAGTAATAATACCGGACCAGTGCTTCTGAAGCATCGGAATTTCGCCGACGGACAGCAGCCTCAACCGACGAATGCAACGCAGTTGGCCGATTCGGCGTTCAATTCGAAATTCAACAAAGGAAAGAATATCAGTAGTTATGTCGTTTTGAGTATCAAATATTACGACTGTAAAATATTTATTAATTATTGTACACGCAGAAGGGTAGAGCATACCAGCGAGTATAGCTGCAGGGTTGCCAGTTTCCATTTCGAAAAATCTGGGACACATTAATAATTTACTACGACCTATCACGCCGTCGGCCTATTTAATAATTATTATAATTGTTGATAATTTATTGTTATTTTCGATCATACATGCAATATCCTGAAATTTGTAATATTTTTTTGTGTACATTATTGTTAGGTACCTACTTGAATTGACACAGTCAATGTTTTTAGTTTGCATATAAAATAAAATGTCTATAATAAGACTACAGGCACCTGTATGAATATAATCATTCTTTGTTATTTCATAAACATAGCTTTATAGATAAAACTAATGCGTTTTGTTACAGTTAACAATGAATTATAATAACATACGCATGTCCGGATAAAGTCTCTTCCGTATACCTAGTGTTACCGTCAACATAGATCAATTTTTATTTAATCAATTTTCGTTAATGATGTAAATTACGTTAGGTAAATGCCTAAACAAATTCCTAACACTATAGTGCATCGATAATGCTTATAGAGTATAGCCGTATAGGCATTAATTGACAACATGAGCAATGTTGTAAAAATCAGATATTTTGTCAACACATTTACAACCATAGCTAGAAAATCTCCTTAATGTCTAACACTGATCGATAATGATGATAATTTTGCTCATCGAAGTATTTGAATTCGGCCAGAAATTTAATAGTTTAAGATATTTTATATATTAATTATACATAATATTACACAAATAAAATAAATTGATGTACTATGCCATTTTGAAAATAGGTACCTACTATAGTACTATAACTTATAGGTACATATTATATACCTATTAAATAGTAAATACATATTAGTATGCTAGAAGGCGTGCCGCAGTCCTTCCCACATCACATTTTTTGCCCATGTGCTAAATATTTTTGCGGGCCCTATAAAATAAGTATAATTCCTATAAAAATTTCAAAATTTCAAATATTATAAATTAATTACAAAAGTCCCCTAAGATATTCTGAACTCTAGGTTCAAAGCACGTCTTTGTGGTGTCCCGGAGAGTGTGTGTGTACAAATATTATAGCCAATAAGTTATCGCGATTTATATTGTATACCTACTATAGCCTATAGGTATAGATGATAGATGTATCCGATGGGCAGCTATCGAGTATCTTTTACTTTTTAATATTTTGTAGGATACTTTATGTACGTCAATTTACACATTAGAGCCTGAAAGTACATTATTGTCAGTAAAGATGTTACTATAGATAACTTGATAAATCGATTTTACAACGCAGGCCTGTTTCTAGCTCAACAAACAAATAATTGATAAGCCAGGAATTATCGTCATTACCTAGGAAATATTTTTAAATACAACATTGCCTGAAAATAATGGACATTGATATTTCTTTGTTAATTTCGTACACTGTCTAATTTGATCAGAAATATCGTTAAAATATGTCATTAACATTAATTCTTAAATATTCATATTTGGGGATAACATTTACAATGAAGTTTTATTATCAACAATTAACATTTATTAGGATAGTGGGAGG
Organism: Aulacorthum solani; assembly: GCA_008528875.1. Lineage (NCBI taxonomy): Eukaryota > Metazoa > Arthropoda > Insecta > Hemiptera > Aphididae > Aulacorthum > Aulacorthum solani. The sequence continues at coordinate 22,260 of PVMI01071627.1, read as the reverse complement.
GGAAAGGATGCAAAATTGCGTACAAATACTAAAGAAATGGTTATGAGAGAAATGCCACTGATGTACTCCTTATGGGAGAAGATGTCTTATCTTATACATATTAATTTTATAGAGATCAACACAAATATTTGAAACATAATAGTGTTTCTGTTTGTCACAGAATTTGAAATACAAGACGATCTCGGCATGCCGGTAAACTACGTAAGAATTAAAGCATTGGAAGACGATATACGGATGAACATAATTAGCGATAAAAATTCATTGCATAGAGCCATCACTCCAGTACTAATTCTGGCACAAATTTGCGCTCTTTTACCGGTTCAAGGCATTCGAGGACCTAATACAAGTTATTTAGTGTGAGTGAAACCATGTACTTATTACTTACTACTTACCTAATCATTCAAATTGAATTGCCAGTATGTATACAAGGTGATTCACTAAACATTCTCACCGTCGTTTTTTCTTCAATATAGCTGTTTTCGCTTTAAATTGTTTTTTTGTAATGCAATCGTTAAATTCAAATTAACGCATACATTACAGTTACCTCATTTCAATCATTAAGTACACCCAAAATCTACTTACAAAGACACTTTCTTTGTTTTTTTTGTGTTTTAAAACATTTTTTTTTAATTGTCTCATTATATTATCACAAACATTTAATTTTTTTTTTTTTTTTTAGATTCAATTGGTTTAGCTGGCCAGTTATTTATGTCTTCGTTGTAATCGCTGCGTCCCTCCTAATTCTTTCATTTTCACTCATCAAAATATACATGACTGGACTGACGTATTACAGCACGGGTAATAATTATGTTCCGAAAAATATCAGTACTAATTTTTTTTAAATTTACACAATCCTCTGGATACCTATCGGCCATCGATCCACATACAATATGTATAATGACAGGTAGCATAAGATACAATTATGTATTAGTCTAATAATTATTATTTGCGATACACAAATTAAAACAATAATCTAAATTGTAAATTAATAATATATTCGTTGAGTGAAGCTTATAATCATGTAGCCATGTTGATTGTAGGTACTAGTATATATTATCGTACATGATTTATTGTTCATTAAATCCACTGATTTTACTATGATATTAATATAATATTTAAACTATACCTATACATTTCAGTAATAATTTTAATTACATAATATTAATGTATTTACTGGGCCCAGCATTTTAGTCATTTTTAATTAAAAATAACAATCTATATTAAATAAATAATGATTTTATTTAACTGTGCGACTTGTAAATGTTTTTTTACTTAAAGAAATGGCCTAGAATTCGACTTCTATAAATTAACACATATTTTACCATGTCCTTAAAATAAGAAATTCTCTAGTTTTTGGAATCACAATTTATTCACATTAACGTTATTGATATTTAATATCCACTATTTCATGCCTATTTCATTACATGGAGTGATTAATTAATAATTTATATAATTCCTTGACCAACCTTTAATATTTATCAATCATCACACATCATGACCGAGATTTTGGGTTTATGTGAGCAATGAGGTTCAGATGGTGAATATACTGTAGTGTGCTTAAAATTATGTCAAAACAAAAACATTTCAATTTTAGATTAGTGGATCGCAGTTAAAAATCGACACCCCACAAAATGTTGCTTGTACATTAAACGTAGACCTAAATACTTTAATCTAATTTACTTTTTGTTCGAAATTAAATTGTTATGTGCCAATGTACAATGTACTTCAATAAATATTCTTTTTAGGAATATGAAAGATAAATGTATAATATGTTATCATTTATAAAAGTAAAACTTCAAAATTATCAGGTTATCAATATATTATATTGTTGTTTTCAAAATCATTGTTTGGTAAAGACATCAAGATATAAAATTATGCAAAAAAAAAAAATATATTTTCAAAGAAGTCTAAATTTCGAAATATTGAGCATGGATCATTAAATGAGTCAATCTGTGTGCGGCCTGATAGTAATTTGATGTCAAAAAGTAAAAAAAAAACACACGTTCGATTATAATATTGTACCTAATAACTTATTTATATACCTACTATACCAGGAATCTGCACCAACTTTTCCGACATCGGGCAAGTTTTTACGGGCCCTGATGGTCGTTTAATTGTATGATTTGGTTTTGCATTTTTATAATAATATAATGATGAATAAAAATAGATTTCGATATTGTAGAGAAAATGAGAATAATAATTTATAAGAACAATTAATAACGCATCAGTATAAGTATTAATTTTTGCTAACGTGTGAAGAAAGTCATTGAATTAAAGTGTTTTGGACCCTGCATAAGAAGGTTGGTAAGTTCGAAAATGGATCCCCTTAGAAATTAGTTGGTTACTTCTAAACTATGCTGTATAATAGTTTATAGGTTTAAATGAGCTCCTTATATAATTGTACAACAAGGAGAATTTCAGTCAGGATTTGTTTTACTACTTTATAATTTTAGTAGTAACATTGTGGTGACTTACATTTTATAGTAAGTATTATTTACTTCATAGGAGAAATAATGTTTTTCGGAAGTTCTCTGGTAATTTACATTCTATTTATTCATTTGGCAAGGGAATGGCCAAAAGTTATGGAAAAATGGGAACTAATGGAACGTGAAATGAGACAATTTGGTTACCCTTTTCAAACGGCTCTTAAGTTCAAAATACTTACTAGTATCGTAATGGTGCTTGCTATAGGTACGTGAAACATTGAGATAATATTTGTAAAATTCAATCTAATTAGTAATACAATTAATATGTTTGAATAGTACCTATTAGAAATAAATGAATAGGTATACCTATACCCCTATTTGGTGTCATATCCTGTATTAAGCTAACCATTGTGAATGTATTATGTTATAACTTGCTTAGTAAATAGTAGAAATTTATAGCCAATAGCCTGTTTACTCAAGTTTGTTCATATTTTAATTTTATTAGTCAAAAAAAAAAAAATGTTAAAATTTCATAAACAATGTAAAGAAAAAAATCAAATCAACTGTACTTTAAATTTTGCAATGTTATGTTACGCACTTTGTGATATAATCTATATAAATATTAATAATGTGTAAATATTATTGTATTAGATAATACATTTTAAAATAATGATTAAATAATAAAAAAAAATGTATTTATTGGATAGTATATACGGAAATCATTGGATTGAGAATTTTGATTAAATGCAATGGTAGGTGTTGTATATAACGCAATTAAATATATTATAATATCCTTTTTTATATGATGTTTTGTGTACAAAGTGATTCACTCGTACTTATACCACTCATACTACTTTTGTTTTTAATAATTTAAATTTATCAAAATTTTGATTTTGGAAATTAAAAATAAACTGAACCGTATTTTCAAATGCTTCAAATATTTAACTCCTTCGAGTTTTAATTTATATAGGCACTTAAACATTTAAAAATTAAAAAATTATGTTTAAAAAAATGTTTAATGCAAAATGGAAAAAAAAGGTTACACCACCAAATGAGTTAGAATACTTTTTAAATAGTATAAAAAATCGAATTATTTGAAAATATAATCCTTAATTTATAGACTAAAAATAATTTGAAAAATCAGGATTAGAATAAATGTGTTATTAGAGGATAAATAATGAGCTTGAGTTAATACGCTTGGAAAATCTCATAGTAAGTGTACAATTTTACAGAATTTGATGTTTTTTTTTTGTTGATTTTACAGTTGAACACTCTGCTTCTGTATTAACAGGAATAATGAAAGCAATTCCTTGTTCGACGGGTGGATTTGATATTTTTCGAGCTTACTTCTCTATGTCATTTCGACAAGTCTTCACATTGATTAATTATTCACTCATAATTGCTATACCTTTGGGATTTTTAAATCTTATGCTTGCCTGTGCTTGGAATTATATGGATTTGTTTATTATCATATTATCATGTGCGTTGTCCGATAAATTTAAGCAGCTCAATCAAAAATTGGCCACTGTCAAAGGAAAGGTTAGTCATAATTTCTATTATAAATCTATAATATTAAGGTATATTATACCAATATACATACGAGTAGATGCGACCAGGATATTCGTACAGGAATAGGGGGGGGGTACATGCTGCATATTATTACCTAATCTTAAATATGTAAGAATATTTTTTCAACTTATATGATTATACAAATGCCAGGGTAGTGCAAGTTAACCTCCTTGCACACCGCTCGGGACACCTATGTATCATAGAATATATAAATCACATAAGTTTCCGAATTTACATTCACATACGAGGTTCGGATTCCACAGTAATTTTTCGTAATTTGTATTCGCTGGTGATACTCGGGTGTGAAATAATTGACGACTAATTGTTAAATTATATTGAAGATCAAATCAATGTAATACATTTTTTCAAACACAATGATAAATTAATTGTATGACTCGTTTTGTATATTCACAATATAGACTAAGTATAACATGAATTTATCGGTTACTAAAGTATTGCGCTTTAGATGATCGCACAAAAACGTCTGGGCCTACAATTGTAAAAGACTAAATTAAGAGTTTATTCAATGTATTAATACTAATTCAATATTCATTATTAGGTATCATTAAATATTGTTCATTTCATTTTTATTCTCAAATTCTCTATTTTTAAATTTTAAAGTCCTTAACAAAAGGGTAACGTCTAATACAATTTAAACAACCACTTATTATGGATAATATTTTATTCTAAATGATACGATACATTTCATTAGATCTGTTTTAGTTCATGTAGTTCATTTTGTATTCTATTATATTTTTAAAATTATTATTCATGAATCATGACATTCATGTATTTGCATAATGACGTTATACATTAATGATTGAAATTTAGGTGCTTCCAAGTACGTATTGGCGGAAATCCAGAGAAACATATAACCTATTAGCGTCGTTAACTCAAGACTTTGATGAGTTTTTGTCACCGGCGATATTATTATCATTTGCTAACAATTTGTACTTTATTTGCTTACAGCTTCTAAACAGTTTGAAGTATGCAAATAACTAATATTTATGTAAATTTTATTAAGGCTAAACGTGTTTTCAGACCAATGCACAACGTTTGGGAAGCTATTTACTTCGTGTTTTCATTTACATATTTGGTTGGAAGAACATGTGCTGTATCTTTATACGCTGCTTCCATAAATGATCAAAGCAAAAAACCGAAAGCCATCCTATTTTCTGTGCCGACTGAAAGTTATGGAGTGGAGGTGAATTTAAGTTTATAATAGCTTACAAGTATCATAAGTATAAGCCTTATCGATTAATAATATTTGATATGAAACGTGTTAAACAATAATCAATAATAATAATCAATAAAAATTGTTGAATATATTATATTCAAGTAAACATTAAGAAATCGGCCAAAGGTCGTACTAGGGTTTATTATGTAAGTTTTTATTTTTAGCTGAATTTTCTATATAAAAATTTTGGAATATTATGCTTAAAACTAAATAGTATGGCATATTGATTTTACTTTGGTACAATTTATTTTTCGTTTTTAGGGTTCTCAGCTTGTGCTGGTGTACTTATAGGAAGCCCCAAACTCTGTTATTATGTTGAGAGATATATAATATGATGGTATATTATAAATTACAATAGACATGGGTGGATTTTGTTTCTCGAATAATTCGTAAACAACTCAAAGTAAAAACTAACAAAATTGCCAATGAAATAGGATTTAACAATTCGATAAAAATAAAATAACAAGTTTAGAATTTGTGAAAAGCTTGAGTATCAAAAAAGTATAAACCAAATTTTGTAGTCACATCTTTGATTGATTTTTGATTATATTTGTTTTAATAATAATAATAATAATAATAATAATAATAATAATAATAGTTTATTAATTAATTTAGTTATAAATCAATAAATAACATCACCCCAAAGGTGTGTAGGAGTACAGTAGATAAGGGAAAATAAAAAATGATCTTTGAATTAAAACGATAAGAGAATGAAAAAGTAGGTACATTATTATAACAGTATTATGTTTTATTTATTTAATTATATTATTTATTATTGACTATAATGATTTTTGATTAGATTCAACTTGCATTTTCTTTTTTGTTACCTCATAATATCATATTTTATTTTACATTCAAAAAACAAACAAATTGTTATTTATTTAATTATTAGTTGTTTAACACCTGATTAAAATTCACGAATTGTGTCCCGAATAATTGGGGACGCAGTTCATGTATATTATCTTTTTTTTACGGAATGCAACATGTGCTCCCAGTCAGCTATATATTGACATTAAATACATTTATCCAGGTGTATTAAGTGTGATGAAGTAAAAAAAAATTTAAAAAATGTACTTAAACAATATTTACAGATTCATTGAGATTTTAATATAATAGATAGGTACCTACTTATAGATATTAAAATTTAAAACATTAATTTCAAATGATGTGATGATTCTATCTTACAGATACATTGAACTTGAGAGGGGGGAATTAAAATATAGCTATATCCTTTTAGGGACATTTTTCCAACAAAAAATGATTAAGGTTCTTTTTTTAATAATAGGTAGCAAGATTCTTAACTCAAGTGACATCTGATGAATTAGCATTGACTGGATGTAATTTTTTTTATGTCACTAGAACACTAATGCTAACGGTCAGTTTGGTTATGTGTTTTTTTAAATTTAATACTTATTAAAATTATGATTGAATACACTTTAATGCTTCTGTTGTTATAACTATTAAGGTTGCTGGAACAATTGTCACATACGAGATCGTATTAATACAATTCAACAGTGTAAATAGTGAAGGAAATAGTCAAGATAATACTACTATTTACTGTCCATAATTATTGTAATTTATATAAAGTGCTTTTAAATATTTGAGAAAAAATATAGGAACTATATTACTAGTAGCATTGACGCATTGTTAAGGTATCTTAGTTAATTTTGAATAAATAATTTAAAACGCAGTGTGATCCTAAAATAAATAAAGGTGCGTTCATATTATATTATATTTTATATTACATTATAATTAATGAATTAAATATTATTCAAAAACAAACATTTAGAAAATATCTGTAACTTACATTAGATAAATACTGATGTTAGATTATTTTTCAAATGAATTGTTTGTAAAATATTATAGAGTTTAGTATTTTAAGATTTAGAAATAATGTCACAGGTAGGTATGAGGTAAATAAAATGTTTTTTAAACCTTTTATTTGTAAACCTAAATTAGTTTTGCATACATGGATCTAATTTATCTTTAAACCTTCATTGTAGATAATTCTGCTTTACTCAAAATACAAAACATAAAATGGTATAAAATGTATTTATGATAAAAATTTAGATTATGTTTTTTGAAACTATGGTGGTGTACTGGTGTGTACTAATGCTTTAATTTAGTAGAGATAACAGTAGTATATATTTATATTATAATTTATAACCTACAATTTAGTGGTACTTAGATTAGTAGATACATACTAAGACTCAAAGTATTTAATAAAATGTAATTTATTTTTCAAGATGAATTGTATTATTATTAATTTTGAAAGATACATTATTGATAATTTATTGAGTTGTGATCAGTATATGAATAGAACTGTTGAAATATGATTTAAATAAGCTAAATAGTATTGAAGTCCTTGAACAATAATACTTAGTACCTACTTACTTATCTATCTTTCTACCCAATATTGAAAACTATTTTAAAATACATTTTATCGTTTAATGGCATAACTAAATTAAAGTCTTGTTTGAAGTAGTGTTTTTTTAGATTTATTATGTATAAACGTAATGAAATAGTCAAATTTATAATTTTACTTTCGATTTCATAAATATTTTATATTTTAACATCAATCACTAATATTATTGAAATAACGATGAGAAATATTATTTGCCTCAACAAAACTAAAATTAGGTATTCTTTGGCGATTACATATTATATTATTATGTCTGGTCGTTATATTATATCTGCATGTTAAATGTACGAAACAAAATTCAAACGAAAATATTAAAACTACTCGAGCATTAATGAATCAGTAATAGTAATTTTCATACCCCAAAAACATATTTTGTATGTACTAAATGTATACTTTTCGAGAGGCGTTTATTATTTGATAGATAAAACTCAAAATTAAGTATTAATGGTGTGTATAAAATTCCATTTCATAACGTCAAAAATTACTATAATCAAGTATTCCAATAACGTGTGTTCCGTGCGTCAGATACTCCGATAACATCTCGGAGCACTTTATTTTTGCAATTGAATATTTAACAATTCGGCAGCGAATTTAAACTAGGGAAAGTCATTTAGTGCGATGAGTTCACCTCTATCGTAGTGACAACACCAGTTTTCACATTTTTTTTTACCATGTCTGACAAAAACACTTTCCGGCCAGTTTATCTCAAGGACAGGAATTTAACTGAATCTGGCTATGAACGGCAGTTGAAACAAAGTTCATTAGCCGAATCAGCGGTCCGTTCGAGTTATAATGCATTGGGCTTCAAAGAAAACAAAGGGAATATTGGTAATATTGATTTTTTAATATATTATTATCGGACAATTTATTATTTCAATAACTTAAATCTCATATGTGAAAAACTTAAATAGTTGTTTTTTCGTACAAAATAATTAAGAATAGTATCTAATTAGATTTTTTTCCATTAAAGCACTTGAAATACAAGACGATCTCGGTATGCCGGTAAACTACGTGAGAATCAAAGCTTTGGAAGACAGTATAAGGAAGGACATAATTAGCGATAAAAATTCGTTGCACAGAGCCATCACTCCTGTACTTATTTTTGTCCAAATGTGTGCTCTTTTCCCAGTTCAAGGCATTAGAGGACAAAACACTACTTATTTAGTGTAAGTAATACGTACGCTATGTTTAGTAATTATTTTGTTTGTTTTTATTATTAATCGGACCTCTTTAGTCTTTAATTACCATAATTAAACTAAAAATTTTTTTGTGGTTGTACTTAACATTCTAATAAATAAAAGCAACTGAAAAAATCTCAATACTTTTAAGTAGTTTCTCTACACTAATTGATACCACTGAAATACTAAATATTTCTGTTAAACGATCTTAGATTAAAATATAATTTTTGGATTTTTGTGTGATTAATGAAACAGAGTATCGAAATAGACATTTTGAGAAAATGTGAACCTTTTCGGTACGCATATAGATTATATAATAAAATAATCTTTGAATAAAGTTTGTTTCTATTTATTTAATTGACGAAGTTATAGTAAGTTGAAATTTACCAAAAAAAAGTTGTATTGTCCTGTTGCGCATGATCATTCTAAAACGGTTAATATTTTGAAAGTTTCTCAAATGTGTATTGTATTGGTACTCCCTTTCATCTCCATTTGAATCCAAGCTCATTCAGCAAACATTTTAAGTAGTACCTACCTTGTACCGTGAACGAATATGTAGGTTCATATTATGTATGAATACTTACTATTATTTTAAAATATATAAATATAAATATATTTAATTCCATAAAAGCCGAGATCTGCAGTACAGCAATCATGTCAGTTAAAATATTTTCAAATACTTTAAATTATAAATAACTTTTATCATGCATTTGATATTTTGTATGTTTCAGCTTCAATTGGTTCAGTTGGCTAATGGCATACAACATTATTTTAATTTGTTCTTCTATCTTAATGGTTTCGTTAATAATATACAACTTTTATAGTAATGGACTGACATACGAAAACACTGGTAAAGCTAACAATTTATTTTTTTAATATAATTTATGTTTTATTTAATTTGTTGTTCTTATTTTAAATACTATAGATTATTAATCAAAAGCCATACTAACTTAATTATACAAATTTGTTGAGAAAATATTAATTAATTTAGGCTAATCTTTCAAGCTTTAATTATAGCGATTATATTGTGTACCTAATAATGGAAAAAGACTTTTCTACACTTAGTAGTAATCACCTAGATGTCTAGAATTTTTAAGCTAGGTAATATTATTATTAATTATAAACCTATTTACACTTTTAGTAAAATAAATAATTACAGTTTGTGTAATTACATAAAAATACATAATAATAAAATAGATTATAATAACAGAAAATAATATATTTTTGAAATCAATTTTGGCAGTAGGTACTTAGGTAATGGTAAATAAAGGTAATAAGGTTATTTGGTGTACAGGTGATTTTATATATTTTGGAGGTACACTAATAATTTACATAGTTTTTATCCATTTGGCAAGAGAATGGCCAAAAGTTATGGAAAAATGGGAATTAATGGAACGTGAGATGAAACAATATGGATATCCATCTAACATGGCATTTAAGATTAAAAAGTTGACATATATCATCATGTTACTTTCAACAAGTACGTAAAATATAACAAGAAACAAAAAATGTCTTTTCATAATAGCTCAGAGCAATGATAAGACTCTTATGCTCATATTATGCTGTTAATGCAATGAACAAATTAACTGATATCGTTGTATAATAAGTTATTAATAATAGTTGTCATACATCTATGTTTTATTTTTACAGTCGAACACTGTGCTTCTATTTTAACGGGAGTATTAAAATCCATATATTGTTCATCGGATGGACGAGATATTTTTCGACTTTACATTTTGACATCGCTTAAAACAATCTTTAAGTATATGAACTACTCGTTAGTAGTAGGTATAACTTTGAAGCTTTTTGATTGTCTGTATTCTTTTGCTTGGAATTGTATGGATTTATTAATAATCATACTAGCTTATGCTTTAACGGAGAAATTCAAGCAGCTCAACCAAAAATTAGCCGGCGTCAGAGGAAAAGTTAGTAATAACTGATACCTTATGAATAACACAATATTAGCTTATAACTTACTGTGCTAATAACTTATTGATATTTTAATACCTAATTATGATAATATTTAAATCGAAAACATTTTATTATATTAATTATAAGATTGAATATTAGGTTATTGATATTTATTTTATTATTTGGCTGCTTATAAAAACTAAACTACGTATTATAGTAGGTACTTTTTTTACATTAATTCATTTTCTTCATAAAAAACCATAAAATGTAGATTGTGAGTTGTTTGCAAAACTAAAGATAAACAACACATAACCTATACCTACACTATTTATAAATTTTGTAGTAGATATATTTCGTACAAAATATTATTTCATTTTTCATTTCCACAGGTTACGCATTACTCTTGCCCATGTAAAGTGTAAATATTATATGAAAGCCTAGATGACTTATTTTGATTTAAATTTTAGGTGCTTCCAAGTATGTACTGGCGAAAATCTAGAGAAACATATAATATTTTGGCGTCGTTGACTCACGACTTTGATGAATTTCTATCTCCTGTGATATTATTATCATTTGGTCATAATTTGTACTTTATTTGCTTACAACTTCTCAACAGCTTGAAGTATGTAAAAATATATTATTTTTGTGTGTTTCGTTTTAACGCTTATAAGTAATAACCAATATTTTTAGACCGATGCACAGCTCTTGGGAGGCTCTATGTTTTGTATTTTTATTTACATACCTAGTTGGAAGGACATGCGTGGTGTCTTTGTACGTCGCATCCATTAATGATCAAAGCAAAAAACCAAAAGCCGTCTTATTCTCTGTGCCAGCAGAGTGTTATGGTGTCGAGGTAAATTAAAGTTTAGTTTGAAAATGGCATGCTTATTTATCATTTAAGTAAAATACTAAATACATTTTTTTCTTAAATTACAGGTAGAAAGATTTTTAATGCAAGTGACGGCTGATGAATTATCATTTACTGGATGTAATTTTTTCTCCGTCACCAGGACGTTTATGCTAACGGTTGGTCTCAAAATTATTTTTATATTTAGAAAAGTTTTTTTTGTATTTAAGTCGTGAGTGCTAATATTTCATTCTTTTGTAACTATTTAGGTTGCTGGAACTATAGTCACATACGAGATCGTATTAATACAATTTAACAATGTGGGTAGTGGAGAAACTGATCATAATAATACTCTTTGTTAATTATTGTCCGAAGTTGTTATGATTCCATAGTTTGGCTGATTAATGAAACGAAGTTAACCACCTCATTAGTGATTATAAGGAATATAATGGATACTTAGAATCTAACCAGTGATTTGTCTGTGATTTCATTTATAAAGTGTTTGTAAACATCACGTATACCTTGTAATATAAATAACGAATTGCTAAAAAACGACTGTCGGCCAAAAAAATTTCATCTTTGTAAGTAGGCAATTCGTAATCTGCAAATACTATAACAAACCTTGGCAGAAAGAAGCATTATGAATTTAGACATTTTAATAATGGAACATTATTCAAATAATGAATGTGTTGTGACTTTTGAATAACGTTATGAATACTGTATTAATTGTTAATTTTTTTTCAGTTGGGATAATTTTTAAGTAACATCACACTATTTATAATCATTTAAATTATAGATTGACTTTTATCGTTTTTATTAGGTACACTTTTGCAATATGTATGGCAACCAATTATATTTGACTATGATAGTTTTCAGAAAAAATAAATAAATATTTAACATTTATAGATGTAGACTGATTTCTTTTTATCCAGGTTCGTGTGTAATATTTCCAATAAATTATATTCCATAACATTTTTTTTAGAATAATTTACTTTTAACATGTACGATGAGTCAGGTAGATAAATGTAATCTATTTGGCTTTACAATTATTTAAATTATATATAATATTTAAAAATAGGTTTCTTATTTCTATATGTAAAATTACTTAGGTAAAATTTTTTTTGTGGAAGGTAATTAAACTCACAAGGAATCTTAAATTCAATTTTCGAATATTAGCTACATGATAATTTTAAAATATTTAAGATCTTAGCCAATTTATAGAAATTATAATTTTGGATGATCATAAAAAAATTGTTTCGGATTTACGCTCAAGTTTTTTGATCTAGCGAATAATTTTTTATCTACGATAATTGAAAAAAACCTTTAAATAATCGAAAATTTGTCTATAAACAAAATTTTTCCTTCCTTCAAAAAAATGACGATAGACACTCCCTCCAAAAAAACAAATTATATAAAATTCAATTTATTCATTGCTCCTCTCAGAACCTAAAATTATTGAATGTAAAAAAAAAATACATACCTACTTTGAAATTGTAAATATGTGCAATATATATATATTTGAATTATATATCTTTCATATCTTGGAAATCTATGATACTTTTGTCGTCATGTAAAATTGCAAATAATATATTTATTAAAATAAACATTTATTATAAAATATTATTTTATTTTAGTTGTTGTAAGACAGTGGAAGTATTTAGTTTTTAATTATTTTATAATATAGAAGTAAAATCGTTTTAAAAATGAGTATTGTTGGTCTAGAAGAAAATACCCAAAGATTAAAAAATGAAATTTCAGAATTCCGGAAGTACATACATTCTAAAATAAACGAAGAATTGTTGTTGCGCCAACGCATGGTGGCCAATTACCAGCGAATGATGGAAGAGTGTGTTGTGTACGAGAAGGAATTGGAAAAGATTCGCTCCGAAAACTCACGTTACAAGTTCGTCGGACAGTGTCTGATGAACAAGGTCGAAGAATTAACCGGTTGCAAATTCGCCAAGAGTTTGACTGGTTCTGAAAAAGAGGGCGATGAAGGAGCTGTACACTTGGAAGTTAGTCTTATAACTGTATTTCAATTGTAGTCTAGGTAGATGGGTATTATCAAATAGCAAGAAATTTGTAATGCTATTCAGACATTTATTGATCAATTTAAACAAGGAAAAGTTACTAGAGCTATGTAAAAGTAAATGAAAGGAATTGATAATAATAATATTATGAATGTAAGATGTAGCCAAGAGTTTATGTCTTGTGAAGACTGTGGTATAAATTTGAATGTCTGGTTGTGTAGGGGATAAGCACAGCACTTTTGGGGATTCCCACTTTGCTGCCCGCTGGACGGAAAAAGTTCGTTTCTCAACGCTTCAACCGTAAAAAAACCTTTTCAACCATTCAATATTAAACTTTCGGTTTAGGCTTGACAAAAACATATTTTTTAAGAGTAAAAAAAAATGTTTAGCTTTCTTTTACTCATCACAGTCTAGCACATTTTTAACCATGCCAAGAGAGAATTTCTTCTCACGGTAGCCAACTATAAAACATTTTAAAAGGAAAATGCTTTGTTAATCTCACATCAGAATAATATAATGTATGTACATCATTTTTATATCAAAATAATATAAATATATCAATTGGTAAGTATACTTTAGGTACTAATATGTATGTCGAAAAGGTCTAAAAAGAGCTTTTACCCCTTTTTATCACCTATTTATATTTTCAAACATTTTTTTGTGAAAAACCAAAAACTGTTTTGCTGTTTATTTCTTTTAATAGAATTACAATAACTTAAATACCTAAAAAAGTTTTTTATTCAAAAAATAGCAAACAAAAATTATGGGGAATAAGTTATAATAAATAGTTATTATCCACTGCAGTTATTTCAAAATAAAATTAAAACAAAATAAAATAAAATAAAGTATAATAATTAGTATATAATTTATAGTGTAAATAAAATTACATTGTATTGTAAAATAAAATATTATTTATAATAAAGTGATGCCCATTGACAAATGACACCGAAATAAACAATTCACCTGTTATGGATTGTAATTAGTAACTTTTGGTTTTTAAGTGAACAAATTGCAGATATAAAAAATATTTGATTATAATTTTAATAGAGGAATCTATTATCTAAGCCTTCCTTAAACTCTCAAAACACCGGTTGAGTATTTTTTTATTCTATAAGCCTTTTATATTATATAACAGCTATTGCCTTTGTCTTCTATCCTAATACTCTTTTTTTAGGAAAATATTTTTTTTGTCGATTAGATTTATCTCCTTTAAGGGAGACTAACTACAATACGTATCTACTATAATATTATTATCAATAGGTGCCTAGTTCAAAAAGTACAAAATAATTTTATTTGAATACAAATTACACAACTAATAGACCTTAGGAATATTATACTTAATATAAAGCAAAAAAAAAAATTGACCACTCATAAGCTACTTACTCCGTAATCTAGTGTATTGTAATTAAATATTCCAACGAAACTACAAGGTCCCCTTTTCCCTCCATGTTTAAAGGTGTGTAGTAACAAATTGTTGGCCGAACTGGCGGCGTACAGGGACCAAGCCGAGGTGGCGTCCAGAAACTTAGCCAGTGCTAGAGACCAACTGTCCAAGGAGTCTGAGACGGAGGAGTGCTTGAAACAATGCGCAAACAAATTGACGGTGCTCGCCGAAGCTGACCGGACTAGGCGAGACTGCGAAGAGACAGAGTTACGGACGATGGCCAAGAGACTGACGGCCGAGCTTGCGGACGCTCGGCGCGATGCAGACTTGTTGCAGACGGCCGTGGAAGAGGTTTCGGACACGGAAATGGGGTGCAAGCCGGTGCCGGTCATATGCAGCAGCGAAAGGCTACAGGAGGACAACATCCGCTTGCAGGCTGACTTGAAAACCAACTTGGCATTAGAGGCCACTCTTCACTCTAGGATTGCCCAGTTGGAGACAACGCTGCAGAAGACTTGCAGAGGGTCTAATTACAGTCTTGCTTGGAAAGAGATAAACGACGAAAGTGAAGAATCTCAAACGCACTATTGAGAAAAGAAGTAAAAAAAAAACTAAAATTATTGTATTCTTTATTCTTTATATTATATTATATTATTTATTTTATTTATATTTTTTATTTATTATTTATTTAACTAAATAAATAATGCATTATAATGTAGTACAGTTTTAATTAGAGAGTTCATTGATTATTTTATTTTTATTTTTTGGGCTGAACACGGTTGCGTGCGTAAGTACGTTCGTTGAGCCCACATTACTGGAAAAAATGGAAATTCTAGTTCAATATATTATGTTTTTAATACATAGTCTAAAAAATGTGACCATATTTTTCGTTTGGACACGTAGCCATTAGTTCAAGAAAATCATCCTCAACTTTGCGAAATGGAAGATATGCAAAAGCAAAGAATGATTTAAACCATGTTCGATGTTCCTAATAGATCACTTTCGTTATAAGCAACTTTTAATACCTACTTGTTCTTGTTGTATCTAAAATTCAAATATTAAATATTAAATTGTATGATCATATTTTTTTCACAACTTATAAATGAAAACAAATATTGTTAAAGAATTGTAAAAAAAATATTTTATTATAATTTAATTATTCTGCTATTAGAAATTTGATGTTCCATTATTCTATCCGATTTCGCCAAGATTTGAACTTAAAATGCCTAAAAGTTTTTTATTATTATTAAACTGTAGATACATATCTACTTAACGCCACGAAGCTTGCTCAAAATGAAATCTGCAACTCGTCAATTTCACATCCGAGATTATATTTCTAATTGCTAAGTAAGGTAACACCTCATAAAATAAAATATTATTTAATTCTTCAATTCCACAGATTACGCAATACCTCTTACCTATGTAAAGTGTAAAATGTAAATATTATATGAAAACTATCGCATAGATAATTTATTTTTTTTTAAATTTTGGGTGATTTCAAGTATGTAGGTACTGGCGGAAATCTAGAGAAACATAATTATGATATTTTAGCATCGCCGATTCACGACTTTGATGGATATCTACTTCCAGTGATATTATTACCATTAGGTCATAATTTGCACTTAATTTTCTCACAACTTCACAACAGCTTGAAGTATAATATTATAGTAATTTTTTTCTCCGTCAAGAAGGACCTTTATGATAACGGTTGGCCTCAAAATTATTTTTATCCTTTACTTAGGTTAGTGGAACTATAGTTACATACGAGATTGTATTAGTACAATTTAGTGATTTGGGTAGTGTAGTATCTCATCAAAGTAGGTTAGAACCTATACAGTGATTTGTCTGTTATTTCAAATAAAAAGTGCTTGTAAACATCATGACGTATACCTTGTGACATAAATAACTAATCTCTAAAAAACGACTGTCGGGTACAACAATTTTATATTTGTAGGTAGATAATTTGTAATCTGGAAATACTATAACAAATCTTGGCAGAAATGAGCATTATAAATTCAGACATTTTAATAATATAACATTATTCAAATAAATGAATGCGTTGTGACTTTTGAATAACATTATAAATACTGTATTAATTGTTCTTATGTTTCAGTATTTATATATTTTAATTAAAATCACACTATATTTTTTAATAGTATGAAATTATATGGAATATTTGTTTACAATTTATAATTATTTAAATTAGATAAACTTTTTATTGATTCAGTTAGGCACATCTAAGTAAAATGTATGACAGCCAATTTTATTTGATTACAATGTATTTAAAAAAAAATTAATTAATGTTTAACATTTAAAGGTGAAGTTTTTCTTTTATAATATGGTTCATTTGTAATATTTTCTATAACCCTTTTTTGAATAGAACAATCTTACTTTTGACATTTAAGATGAGTCAGGTAAGTAAATGTAAACTATTTGGCTTTAAAATTATTTAAATTGTACATAATATTGAAAAAATAGGTTTGTCTATTTTTATATTATGTACAATTAAGTTAATTTAAAGTTTTTTAACCATCAGTAATAATATAACCTTATAGGACTTATAGGACTAGTTTCTGATTTAAAATTATCACAAAATGTGAAGTAGTAATGTCACAATTCAACAGTAAATTCAATATTATGTTTGTGACGGCTAATTTATTATATTTGTTCGGAAATTCGAGATCACTATAATCATAAATTGTTTGGCATATTGATGTGTGTATTTTTTTGGTTATCTTAATTAATCACTGTCACTGTTAAAGCTTATAAAAATATACAATTTGTACAAGAGCAATAGAAGAAAATCACAAATTATTCAATACCCATCATAAAAATTCACCCCATTATTATAATATGAATTTGGTTTTTGTTCAATAACTTATTATTTTTATTTTGTGTTTATACATTTTATTTAAATATTGAAAATTTCTTGACATGAGTAAAATATTATGACAATCAATTAATAAATTACCATATAACCAAGACAATAATAATATATCTGCTATACTCCTTGTACTTTTTTTCCAATTAATGTCTGCTGATCTTGGGTAGGTAACATATTATATTAACATAATATAAAATTGGTATAGAATTCAGTTTCAGGTGTGTATCGTATAGTAGTATTTACATGAGGTTACTGATATTATTTTAAGAGGATGCTACCCATGTTGACTCCGTCTTACAAACTTACGACATACCAAATTTTCGTTCACCAATTTTAATACCTATAGTGACTAGTGTACTGTTGGTTTTAATATTAGAACGAATTGACCTGTTATAAAACTTTTACGTTACAACATTGTCTGTGCTTTAAGGATAGTAATTTTTTTGATATTTCAATTTTCAAGCGAGATATGAGCATTTATAATTTGTAATATTTCACTCACGCCCATACGAGTAAATTGCTTGAAAAATAAAATATTGAAAAAATCACTGATGTATAAACACAGATGAAATATTACTACCTAGAAGTTTGATATAAGGTAAAACCACTCTATAATTAATACTAACAACATACTATCGAAGCCAGTTTTGCTATAGTGTACTTTTGGAAGACGGAAATCACAAATTCATGGGCAGCACCTTCTTAAGTTAAGTTATTGGTTATGATTTACTTACAGGTTTTATTATAATAAATATTAATCAATATCATTTTTAACAATCCACTTATGATTCTATATGTGTACTGATTTATACACTAGGTGTTTGTCGTCAGATATTAATACAACATATTTATAAATGCACAACGGATATTTATTGAATATTAACATAATAATTATGGTAATAATATTAATATTATTAATAATAATTATAATAATAATAATAATAATTTCTTAACAGTGTATAATAGTTACAATAACAACATTTCGATAGTTTAAGTTCACAATATTTTTTATTTATTTATTTTTTTTTTAACAGTGATAGACATTATACAAATATAATATGGTAGGTACTACTTACAAAATGGTTTACGACGATAATAAATAATAAATATATTATAATAGCTAGTTTTAAAATATAAATTAACATAAAAAGATACGAAAATTGTATTTACAAATTTAGTAGGTAGTTCAATGAATATTTCACGCAGTGAAATGCTCGGTTATCCGTCATTACAGAATATAGAACATCACAAACACCAAAATATACATATAATATCAAAATATTAATTAGTTAATAGTTATTACGTACTCAATAGGTATCTATAGAATTCTAGTAGGCTATTTTTCTTATTTTACTGAAATAAAAAACTAGCCATAAGTCGCCTTAGAAATGAAAACAATATTTATAAGACTCCACCAAATAATAACATTACAATACCATGCATATCAATTTCATCATATTGGAAATGTTGGATTTTACTCAAAATCGTTGCAACTGTCGCGGGAGTCATATTCTAACAATACGAACAGAAAATCACTCTTTAAACAATTATTATAAAGTATTCTAGATTAACAATGCAATTTATAGTTCTCGACTTTAAACGAAAGAAAGCTAATTTTACTAATATAAGTATAGTGTATAATGTTTTGTAGGTAAGCGGTGTCAATTATATATTATGTATGCACGTCTCCAATAACATATATGCTCAGACATATTCAGAAATATTTCCGACAGCGTATTCGACGATTTTTAGTTAAATATTGTTTCGATATTAATTACATTATCGTTCGATTAATCTTCAGTACGGTTCGCTATACGTACCTGCCATAATACATAATATAGCGACAGTTAATAATGAAATTACGGATTTTCCGTTGACACCGTAATGTGCACGACGTGTATTTTACTTTGAAATCACGGCGTTGACACTTCTAGCAGAAGAGAATGTCAGAGTCTTTTGGTTTGCGCTTTTATCGATCGGGCTATTATCGTTCTGAGTAAATACCTACTATGTGTTTACGCTGTATCTGATTCCATTAATTGGCTCGACTATCACTTTTTAAAATATTTTTCACCCCATTATTGTATCGAACAGACATATCATTATAACGGAATGGCTGGTGGATTTTAAAGCATTAAATGTATACATATGCATATGAATATACGAGCGTCTTTATAAAGAAGAAAATAATTCAAAACACGCCCTTGAATAGTTTTTGTTTTATGATCATAAATAATTGCACTAGAAATAGAAATGTATACGGTTTTCAACTGGTATTTTCTATGAAAGCTGTGATAAATAATGCATTATGTAAATTATTAAACATCAAAATCTCCTGACATTGTTATGTTATAGTTACTATTATTATTATTATTATTATTATTATTATGAGTATTTTATGGAAATGTGATATTTACACTATACACAAACATATTACACAAAAGTTGAATACATTTAGGATTTAGAGGTAATGTGTCATTATATGTTTAATGGCATGGACCAAATTATTAAGTTTTCTCCAATTACAATACATCGTACATATGCTTATATCGAAAACCTAATATCAATATGATAATACAATTTCTGAAAAATTCTAAAAGTTTTGGAGAACATATTTTATACTTATATTTAGAATCAATCAGATTCGTTTGAAATTTATATTTTTTTTATTCGGTTCATAATGATATTATATTTAAAAAAAGGAAGATAATATTACGTATATATATATATATTTCTTTTTTTCAAAGATTTTCACGTAAAAAAATCACTTTAACCTTTCTGTTAAATAAATTATAACAAACTTTTAATACGGTCAAAGTAATAAGAAAAGTTTTTTGTTTTATTATTATGTTTGTAGTTCTAGAGAAAAAACTTTTATACCGATGGTTCTGTAAAGGAAAAACCATAGGATAACAAGAATATTGTTTTTTTGTTTTCAATTTTACTTGTTCTTCTACATTATGTCATCAGTCCCCCCTCCCATTTTTATAATTTTATGTTTTTACGAGCTTAAAAATATTTTTAAATGCCTATTTACGAATATTCTAGGACCCATCTGTAAGCGATAGATCGGTGGAAATGGTCATTGCATCAGACTAAAAATTATCATAATCATGAAATAAATCACCGTTGGGTTTTTTTTTTGGTGATAGTTTGTCGCAAAATTGTTATAATCATTGAAAATGTGATTGTTTTAGATTTGGGCTTATAATATAATTGACATGTGTCCTGGTTGAATATATTTGGTTATTTAATCAAATTGAGGCTAACTGTGTTTCGCGGATGTCGACAAATTGGGATTATGTTACTGCCTGCGGTCCATTCAATTAAAATGCACAAGCGTATTATTGTAGGTACGTTTGATGATAATTCCACAGTTTTTTAATCATTCAATGCTGTACGTCGAAACGTTAGAACTGTGATGTAATTAATAGTATTAAAATACTGAATACTC
Source organism: Aulacorthum solani (assembly GCA_008528875.1). Taxonomy (NCBI): domain Eukaryota; kingdom Metazoa; phylum Arthropoda; class Insecta; order Hemiptera; family Aphididae; genus Aulacorthum; species Aulacorthum solani. The sequence continues at coordinate 918 of PVMI01071627.1, read as the reverse complement.
ATAATTACCTGCCAGTTTGAATTTTATTTAAAATTTTAGATCATAATGCAAATGAAATAACAATTTGTTAACATAAGTTAGTTCGACTCACTGTTAATAACACGGTGTTGCCTTTCCGTCACGTTTGCATGTACGAACAACTATCGAGAATTAAACTGCATTTAATTGCACAAATAAAAACTATTCTTCATAAATTATTTTTAATCGAATTACAACCCCATATGGGGTGTATGACAATAGGTTACGGGAAATATGAATAGACACAAGAAATTAATACATTATATTATTTTACGGCCATTTTTCGCAAAACTTAAACATTTAGTTAGTATATACGTACATAATTTACTTCGAAAAAACATCAAGATTTTTATATAAAATATAATATAGCAATAATTAAAACTAATACGATAATCACAATAAAATATGTAATCTCAACGATTAGTCGTCTATGACGGCGAGAAAAATATTGTGACGAAATGAAAAGTTTTAATATACTTATATAACATTATGTACAATGAAACGAAATGCCCATAAATAGACTGAGAGTGGACTCCAGTAGTCAGAATCGATGCAATTATTTAAATTAATTTTGTAATTATTTATTTTTTACTGGTGGCTTATAATATAATATAGTCATAGCGTCGGCTTCGGAGCGGGTCCTTTCGTCCGCGGGGCTCAACCGAATAACTCATTAATATAAATTATTAAGTTTTTTTTCTCTGTCCGCGCTACCCTCGAAGTGAAATAAAATTGTACAATGATGGTAAACATTGTTTTCTGCAAAAAAATGACTACCTTAAAATACTTAAATCAAATGCAGCGGAGCGGTGAATAGATGTTACCCATAAATAGCAGTCTTACATTGGCTATACTGAGCACGAACTACAACAGCCGTAAAATACCTACGATATCATATTT
>PVMI01071617.1:0-14036 GCA_008528875.1 Aulacorthum solani | reverse complement strand
TATCATATCTTTATCATATATTTTACTGATTACTTTTATACTTTCTATAAAAAATGAAAGTATTCCAAAAATATAAATAATTGTCCCATGAAGCTCATTACCTACCTTTGGTTACCAGACATATATTTTTATTATAGGACTGCAGAAATATGCTTACTTTTTTTGTCGCATTGTCTTAGTGTTCTTAATAATAATGTTGTTACTTGAAATTGTACACTTCTATAGTTTCTAATTAGATACCATTTTTTTTTTAATTTTTCAATTCTCAATCCATTGTACCTACGTGTACACGAACACAATGATTAGGTTTATTATTTTGCTCCTCCACCTTGTAAGTAATCAGTCAGGTTCAAAAACTAAGTATCTACTCGAATGATTTTAACGGAAATTTCAGACATAGTTCTCAGAGTTACCACGAAGGCTTAAAGAATAGTTTGAAAACCTCCGAAAGGTGGAGCAGAATAAAAATGTTTGCTAATCATATTATAATTATACACGCATGTCATATATAAACTACTACTATATATTTAGGTAGGTTGGTCGTAGCGGTATAGATACTTACTACTTACTAACAATAGTTACAAATATTTTGAAGTCGTTCATTTTCGAGGGCAAAGCTACACCTAAACCGATCAGCTCATGAAGTTGTCCTACGTGAACTGAAATACACCAAGCGATATATCCAATCCAACAGTCAGATTTGTTCACAAAAATATAGGTGCACTGGCGCCGATATCATGCCTGTAAACTGAAATAGGTACACTAAAAACCAAAGTGTGCAGGAAAGTTTCGCGATTTCCAAGTATTAACATAAAAGTTTTTATTTAATCTAATATATAAATATATAAATATGTTGCCAATAAAGACGTTAATTGAGGAATTAACGTTAATGACTGGACAATTACGATATTTCATAAATTAGATAGTATATATTGACTAGGAAATAACGTCAATGTCCATTATTTTTAGGCAATGATGCATGATCAATTATTTGTTTGTTGATGTAGAAACGGCCTTGAGCTGTAAAATCAATTTATCCTACCTTATTTTTCGAGTGACATCACTGCGTGGATGCTGGTCTGTTTGCACATTTCTTAGTTTCCATGCAGCATCGTTAATTTATACAGCTATGATTATTCCACATTTTGCAAACTGACACTACTCTCCCAGACAGAGCTAAGTGTACGTCGTGTCAGGCCACAAATTGATCTATACCTACTAACATCTTTACTAACTAGCTTTAATATGCCGATAGTCATTCATTAATTGCATATTATAAGTAAAATATAGCTTTCTATCGGATACATTTATAGCCACTATAGCCAGGTACACTTCAGATTTTTATTTGTTATTTTCAATAAAATATTATACACATTTGTACTTCTACTAAATCGTTGCAAGCATCATTGGTAAGCTACCTATGTATAAAACAAACATTTAACAAAAATATTTGGATACATGTCTTTACATGTAAGAACTATTGAGTTTGAGTTATGTATTGTACCTACACACATTATTCTATTGGTATACATAAATCACTTATCTGATTTTAAATTTACTTCAAGCTGGTTCTAAAATAAATTCATAACAAAAAATAAAAATAGGTAAATAAATCTACTCGGGGATGGGAGTGAAAGGCTTAAACCAACCCACGAGAATCTTTCAAATTAAAATAGTGTGTACGTAAAAAATGTATTACCGTCACGTCGTACATCAGTGGTGTAGGTAGGTAAGAGCGTCTGAGATATATTATTATTATAACAACTCGGCCAAGACATTATTATTTCAATTACATTTTTTTTATCGTCCGACGGTCATCGTTTTAGGACCAGTGGCACGCGCAAACGCATGTTTAATAATAACTTGACGAGAAACTATACTTAAAAACATCGCGAACCGTGGTCAAGTGTATTGCCACTGCTAGTCGGTGACCGCAAAACAATAATGTATACGATTTTTTTATTTTAATCAAATGCTATAAACTCATAAATCGGTATGCACTATGCGGAGAGATTCGACTATTTGCAATTTGTCCGATGGGCGTAACATCGAAGGTTCAAAACAATGTTAAATGTTAACCGACAAAATCATTTAAATATGATTAACTTGTGGGCAAACAGGTGATATATCAAAATAAATGATTCTAAATCGGTTCAAGAATAATTTTCACTTAGGAATCTCAATTCACCGCCTGTTACGTTAAATAAGCAAACAATTCTAATGGCAAATGAATATCAGATTGGTCTAACACTGGATAAACGCCTAACCTTGAGCCCACACATAGAACTTAAATGTAAAACTGTAAACTTCATCTCCTAAACCAATCTTGAAAACCAAACCATCCCAATCCAATAAAACTGTGTTTTAAAGTATAGTTTCTCGTCAAGTTATTATTTAACATGCGTTTGCGCGTGCCACTGGTCCTAAAACGATGACCGTCGGACGATAAAAAAAATGTAATTGAAATAATATATACAAGTCAATAATTTAACCACTTTGAACATACTGTCCAACTACGGTACTCAGTTATGGGGTTTTGCACAACCATTTAGTAGCAAAATGCTTTAGGGATTTCAATCTACCTGCTTCCAACTGGTAGCGTCTTCTCCTGAGTATTTCACAAACAATTATCTTTACAAAGATCTAAAAATTTCTACCCTTAACCAATTAACAAAATTATATTACTTTAAATTGCATACTAAATTAAACTCTCGCAGTAACCCATTAATCAAACAACTTCTCACTTCCCGGTAATGTACGTAGAAGTCTCAAAAGACAGTAGCCTAGAGACCTACTATGCGATACCGAGTGCTTGCCCATAAACATAACCAACCGCCAATAACTATTTATCAAATTAACTCATTACACTGATATTGTATTGTATAAATAATCATTTTTTTAATAAAAAAAAAATGTTTTTCATGTTTAAACGCAGTATAGAAAATTATATCTATACCTAAACCGTGGTTATTCCGTACCTATAGTGCTATTATTAAAATTATAAAATATTATTAGCCTATATTATTCATATGATTATTAAGTATATTATAGGTACGTCATGACACATTATAAGATATGTTAAATGTATTATTAAATATTTGTTTAAGCCCAGCATTGCAAATTAATATTAATGATTATTATTAATTGGTATTAAGACCCAAACATTTCGGGAAAGGGATGTTTGATTACCCAAAACACCCCCTGCGTACGTACCTGATTAAAGGATTTATTTGGATCTCATTCTGTAAGAATAATTATGAATCATGATAGGATAACGGAGTAAAATAGGCAATTTTGGTGGCGCAGTCTCGCAGGAATTGGTCGTACAGGTTATTTCTTGTGTACCATCACTCATCAATTATCAGTGTCCCCGTACTATCGTTTTCAATATCTTCCATTCGAACAACTGCAGTGACCAATGCACGTTTTTTCGTCGAACTAATTTGCACATATATTATGGATATCATTGATTTATACTCAAATTAATGTACCTATATCTCCTAATAATATACTAATATATAAGTATATAATTGTTTATATTTTTGGACGATTTTGAAGCAGATCAATATGTAAAAAAATACATATGTACATCGTACCAACTGCAACTTGAATGGAGTTTGAGGAATTCGGGTTGAGTGTAAAAAATAAATAAAAAAATAATAATAAAAAACATTTATAACATGTAAGTATATAACGGTAAAAAATGTTGACATAAATATAATAAAAATGGTTTTTTTACAGTATATATATTTAATATCAATATTAAAAAGCAAAATATAAAAAGTATAAACTCTTCACGTACGCATAGTGTATAATGCATGTACACATATTTGTGTGCACGACGATCGTCTAGTCCATGAACACCGTAGGTTAATCCGAGCGTCGTGTGTATACAGGAGAATAAATTGTAAAAACACACTAACACGGTTGTCATAATCGTCGTGATCAGATAATAAACATGAATATGTCATATGTGAGCATAATAATAATTATAATATAATAATATATAGGAGGTTGTACAATATACGTAGGAACCGGAAATGGGAAATACGATTTCGTTCGTTATTGCATTTTTCTTTTTCACGACACAATATATCATTGGTGATTGGTGTAATATAATAAAAATATATTACGATATAACGCAGTCGCATCCTGTCTTCTTCGAGAAATAATAAAATTATATTATTATTTTATTTGTGGTGACATACGGAGAAAACGAACAGGATATAAAAATAATAATAATAATAATCAACAGTAGTACCCGTTGGTAACTCAACGACGAAAAGCCGAGGGGGAAGCGCAAATCGATGTACGAACAATAATTATTACATGATTAATTCCGTTGAAAGTGCAGTCGATTTTGCATACGCGGAGCGGCTACTAAATTAACAGGACGCCTAAAAAAAATAATAAAAATGATAAATTGCATAAAACAAAACAAAACGTGATTCAAAAATAAAAATTAATAAAAATGAGGTGAAGGTACAGAAATACTTTTAGCGGTCAATAGCACAGGTACTTAAGATTTTATTTCGAGTATGGCTTGTTGATCATGATCACTTGGGCTCGGATTTCAATGCATTTGTATCTTTTTTTGAGTTGCCTAACCGAATGTGTTTCAAGTGCATCTAACTAATTATTTTTAGCACATTTTTTTTAATGTTTATAGGTGTGTAATTTTTAACATAGGTAGTACTAAGGATATGACAAAACAAAAATCACATATTCTAAGTATTAAAATATGTATTTTTTAATTTTCAAGGTATAACACGCAGTTACTTGATTTTAAAATAACATTAGTCTAGGGTTTATCGAACAATCGAATATTAACCGATTACATACATAAGTCAATTTAAATAATTTAACACGGATCAACACATTTGTAAAGGATATTAATTAAATAATAGATGATTCTATGTATTATCAAAATAAAATTATTTTATATGTAAAATGAGTTTATACGTCATAAATGCATTTTTGAATTTTTGAGCATTTTTTGGGACTACTATGTACCTTTCAAAAGTAACCACCCACTTTCAGGAATGTTAAATATAAATAACTGAGTACAACAAATTTATTAAAGAGATATTTTTTTAAAACATTCGATACTTATTGGTTAGACAATATTCTTGTCAGTTGTATAGACGCATCATCATAGCTGTACCAAGTACAGTAGCACCTACACCATCTTTTAAGGCTATGCAACCCGAGGCAAATGCAATATAATATACCCATGTAGCGTGCAAAAAGCTAATAACGGTGTTAATATTAGAAATTAGAATAATAATAATTATTATTACTATTGTTATTATAATGAGTGATGACGTATGAAAACGGCGCAGGTATTGGGATGTTAGTAAGAAAGAAAGATGAAACGGAAAGAACAATGATGAAAATATCTATATTAACGACGAGAACGGTAAAACGAAATACTGCAAAGGAAAAACCTTCGTAACTACGTAAAGCACTTATTATTACACTATTTTTTTAACCTTTTTTTCAGCGCAGCAAAATAAAATTTTTATCAATTGAACCCCACCCTCCATTTGTTTAGATAAGTTTTTTATTTCTAAAATATCGTCTTATTGAGTTAGTTTAGATTTATGTACAATTTATGAATGCATATAATTGGAATTTCTTCAACAGTGAACCTACTATTTTAAAAATGTCAATCCAATTATTTATGATTAGTTGAAACTTAAATCAATATCAATTTTTAAGATCGAAAACAATTACAAACAAAAAATGTTAGGTTAGTTAGATAAAAAATTGGTTTTACTTGGTAGCCGATATGCTTAACGTACAGGGGTTTGCACGGAAAAATAGGTTAAAAACGTATTTTTTGTAAATAAGCGTGTATAGTGTATAAGAAAAAACCCGAATTAAATGCAAGGTCCGCGTTCGAAATATTACATGTTACCGTTATCGTTGAAAACACTGTATTTAGACGTAGGTTACTATAGCGAGTATAGGCCGAGAGGCCCAACTCGAAAAATCGCAACAAGTCTTTTTTTTATCGGTTATTTTTAATAACAATATCGTATAATTCAATTGTTTTTTAAAATAATATTATATTATATTCACAATAATCGGTGAATAAAAAAGCCTTTCTTTGTTTTCTGTGCTTGATTAATACATTATTAGACTACAATTTTTTTATAATAATATTGTATAATGCGCATAACGTACAATTTTTCTTTTTTCGTTTATTGCTACAATCCGACACAATTGTCTAAGGTACATCATTTTTTTTTTGCAAGTGTCTTGTATACATAATATTCAGGTATAACAATATTATTTATTTAAATGTAAATAGATGGTATAGTAAATATGGTTAATATTTAATGAGCGTTATTAGTATTACATAATATTAAAGCCAATCGTTTTGAGTCGGAGCTAAAACACATGGTCACTCACCACTGTAACATGGTATGTAAACTCTAGGGCAATTCCCAGGAACCACTAACATAATTTATTATTATTGTGAATATGGATACATTAAATAGGTACAATGATGCGAGTCGCCGAATGTCGATAGTATGAAACTTCTGAATATTAATGACACTGAACAAACCGATCTCTGCCGTCTGATTTAGGGTTACTCGCAAGGTAACGGTACACATGCGTACCCTAAGTAAACGAACAATTATTCACAGTGGAACAAGTATAAGTCAGTCACAATATTGTTCGGTCTTGTTATGACGCGAGAGTTGATAGTAATATTTTAAAAAATGTATTCAAACTATATCTTTGGTATTGACCTTATTATAAAAAGTATTCTGATGATTAAAATTATTATGTAGGTTAGGGTATTAGGGACTAGGGACTAGGGAGTCAACTCGGTGTGAGTATAACAACGTTATGCATGCCAATTGTATGACTGTGGTTTTAGCTCACACTCACAAAAATTGCTTACGATTATTTTAATATTAAAAAGCAATCAAATTACTAGGAACACAAAAAAAACTAATTATGTCGTATTTCATCAAAAAAGTAATTGACTTAACAATACAATTATATCAGAATATATAACCTAAATATTCCTATTCTGTAACATACACTTAATGATTATCTTATTATATAAAAGTTTTAAAGTCTTTTTTTCCTTGTCTAATACAATTGAAAGGACTTAACAATTTTTTTCAATAACGATGACATAAAATATGTTTAATATAAGTTTTAATTGTATATTTTAAACAGCATCCAATTATTGCTCTTCAAAAAATAATATAATTTTATATTGTGAAGTAGTCACGCTATGTATTCAGAAGTGCAAAGCCAAATATTGTAAATTAGGTAGGTTATACTTAAGTTAATTATTATAATATATTCTCTTTATTTTAACTGAAAATATTTATAAATTTTAAGATTATTAATTTGCCACATCTAAGAGTAATTTATCAACAAAAAATTTATAATATATCATTTTATTGAATAAAATTGTTTTTCTCTATGTTAATTTCCATTTGTTATTACTTATTATGATTACACTAGTCTCTGCATTTAACTTCAGGAACTCTGGTAACTAAATAATTAACAATATATTAATTTTAAATAGCTTCATTCTTGTATACAGACAATAAAAATATAACCTTTCGACTTTATAAAAATAAATGCCGCTCAATAGTTAAAATAACTGATTACATAATACATATTACATACTTTAAATGTGATTGTTTATAGGGATTCATGTTAGAAAAAAAAATAGAAAACCCCTAATTGCACTTAAAATTAAATAGATAAATTTAATAAATGGAATGATAATAAATTATAATAATAACAATAACAGGACCTCTTTGTCTTAAAAATTATTAATAAATAACGAGGCCTTTGGTAATAATATTATTATTTTATGTACATAACAAAACAAAAAAAATTTAGTTTATGCGTAAACATTCAGTTACTAAGAATCACATTTCATACGTACATCACATCTAGACTATGTTTAAACATTTTAAATGAATTAGCCTAAAAGGGGATGGATAATAAAATCTATAAATTATTTATTTTAATTTTTAAATTAAAAATGTTTTGTCTTGTTTTTTGGGCATTCGCCTGCTCCTTAAATAGAAGATAAATCAAGTCTAGACATTTTCTTCGCGTGCTGAAATTAAAGAACCAAAAAAATGTTGGCATACATTTACTTTGTTTTGGAATTCCTGATATAAAAATTTAGTATGGCTAGTAATTATATTTATGTGTTTCACTTGTCTTAATACATTGAGTAACAAATTTTCAAGTTTTAAACCAAGTAAATAAAATGGCAGATACGTAAAATACTTAAAAGTATAAACTAAAAATAACTTTGACTGTTCACATTGTCCATAGTAAATTTTATAATAAGTATATTTCATTTATAATAAAGATTAAGATTATACTTATACTTATTAGATTAAACAGATGTAATAAATAAGACAAAAACCATAAATAGTTTTGTTGCCTTTGGTTTGTAAACTTTTGAACTATCTTTCAATAAGCATTGCAAGACAAATGAAATACATTTAACAAAAAATACACTAAGATTGACATGAATACATTCGGTATAAACTCACCATGCTATGTATACATCTAGAAAGTGAAATACACAGCTTATTTGAAACGGTTGGCAAAAGCGTTGGTAAGCTCATTGACAGCCACTTGTGCCACAGCTTGGCCGACCGCTTGTTGTACACGTTGCGGTATTTGTGGCATTGATCCTCGCCTGTTATCGCCAATACCATGATAATAATATGAATATATAACTCGCGCATAGCCATTAATTTATAATTACAGACATTTCTTATAGTTAAGATAATTACTTTTTATAAGATATAATAAAATGTTTAAATAAATATCAACAATCTATTTGTACCATAAACCCATTGGTATAACATTAATAAATTAATACTGACACCAACATTATTACCAGCAAAAGCATTTGTTTTGATAAATTTTTATTAAAATAAAATATATATATAAATATATATATATATAAATACATTTTAACTGGATTATAAGCGTTGAATAATAATATGATTGCTGAATTTAGTAACATTAATATAAGTGCTTTTAATTATAACTACGTCTAGAAAAAATAAAATTTTGTTGTTATTAGTTGGTTTATCTAAATATTTTAGTAGGTATCCAGTTTTATTCATAGTCAAGAAAAATTTGATTTCATGCATTAAAAATGCAATTTTATTTGCTGTATTATATGACAATATTATACATTTTATTCATTATCAATTATTTATTATTATTATATTTCCAATTCACAAATTACCAATATTATTATGTATTTCAGATAACAATATTGAAAAGTTATTTATTTACTAATAAAATTAGTAAATATAGTTAATTTACTATAATAGCATTTTAAACATAATAAAAATGGTTGAGTTATACTTTTTGAAGTTACATTACGAAACCTAGCTGAAAATTTTAAAACTTTTTCTTGACTATGCAACTAGAAAACATATAATGAGCTTAAACACTAAATAATTTCTAACCAGATATTAATATCACTTCTTAAATTGTTTTAATTTTAATAAATTAATAACAATGTACAATGTACATGGTCTAACATTTTGTTAATTATGAGCTAAAAAAATAAAATAGTAGACAATATACCTTAAAATAGATGAATAATATTTTATATACGTAATTCACAATCACTACCAATGATAATTGTTAAAGGGTGACTGTGTGAGTATTCCTAATATAGGAAATAATTATAGATTATAAAAATTAATACTTAAAGACTTACAAACAGTGAAATGTTTAACAAATATTAGGTAACATACCTAGGTAAATAACATCTAATTACCTAATTATACTCATGTGCTAACCTAAACAATGAGATTAACCAACATAACGAATATAAAACAAATATATATCAGTAAATATTTTTTTTTATAACAAATAAATAATAAAAACACTATTATTAATCACTCAAATCGAAATAAATAAAACAATGGACCAAATTTAGCTTACTCTGGCTTCAATTTAATGTGTATAGGTTAGTTGGTTATGAATATAGTGATTATTATTAATGAAGTTGCAGATTTAATCGGCCACCGAAGACATGCTCGACAATACATATTAACGGCGTCTGAAATGTAAAAAAAACCACACCGTCGCCGTTGCTGCCTTTTACACTAAATGTTAGTAGCTCAAACTAACTACATGTTAGTGAGTACTATCATTAAGTACATAGCTAACTAGCTAATAGTTGTTAGTAAAGCTAGTAGTTAGCTACACACTAAAAAATTACTAATTTTAATAAATATATAATTAACAGAACTATATTATATTAGGTTCAATTTATGGGAATTTCTATGAGCTGTAATGATAAATGTTTAAAGCAATTAAATGCCCAAATTGACTTACGAAGGAATTAAAGGAGGAGGAAGTCCCTGGCCACCCGGCCTACCAGGTGGAGCAGGAGGTTGTCGTCCCTGTTCAGGCCCAGGTCTGTTGGGTATTGCTGGAGCTGGTCTTCCTGAAGCTGGAGGTGGTGGAGGTGCTCTTGATGCAGCATTTGCAGGTGTTGGGTTAGAAGGTACTCCTCTACGTCCAGCACCGCCGGGGCTTGGTGGAGACAACCTTAACAATAACAAAAAATAAAGAATGAGAACTGTAATGGGTATGCACGAATAATATATAACCAATCTACCTTGGGTTATCAAGACTAGATGCAAGCCAATCATTCTTGACTGGCGGTGGAACGGGTGTGGTAACAGTAGCCATTGATACATCACCAATAATTCTCAATGCTTCTTTACATGCTTGGTACATGCGCATCATTTCCTCACGTTTTACGGCCTCTTCTGCACTTTCTTCCATCATTTGAGACTTTAATATAAAATTTACTGATTTATTCTTAAATTTCATTCATGCTTATATATAAATAAAATGTATTTATTTTATTTATTTAAACAAGCACACAACACAAAAAATACTTTTTATAAATTATTGAATAATATGAGTAGAAGCGTTAAACCTATACCATTATTATAAGAATTAAACATTCTTTCAAATTTAAAAACTTTTTTGTGCTTGTGCTCCTTTAATGATAATAATAAGTGTGCAGTATTAAGTGTAATTTAATTATTAGAACATTTTAATAATAAAAATTAAGTAACTATTATAAATATTTTTTATTAAAAAAAATGTATTGTTGAAAATAACCAAGAATTATGTACAAGTTAGTACTTTACAGTTACTTATTATTCTAAGTTTAAAAAATTGGAAATAATACAAAATATTGAGAACTAGTTGCATCATTTAACTCATTTAATAATATGCATTATGTATAAAATACCTGATCACCAGATGCATATAGATGAGCTAATAATTCTCCATTGATAAAATCTTTTGAGTTGTTTATGATCAAGTGCATAATGATTTTAGGGACTAGATCTCTACAAGATTTTGTAACAATTTTCATATATGAATCAACTAGATTTCTTATAGTCTCCACTTGTCTTTCCAAAACTGGATCCATAGATGTAGTCGATTCTGTACTGCTCTATAATAGTAAAATATTAAGTTGATAAATATTTTATAAAATATTACTGAAAAATTAAAATATGACACTAACCTCACGACCATCCTGATCGAAAGGCAAAAAAAAAAAATTAAAATTAAAAATATATAAATAAATATTAAATTTCAGTCAACACAATTTTACCTCATCACTGTTGGATACATCTGACGACTTTTCTGGATAAACACCTGCGCGTAAAAATGATGCCTTCCAAGAATCTACATCATCTTGTGTTTCGCAACTTAATTCAAGCTGTTTGTAGTCCTATTAAATATATTTATGTAATTAAAAAAATGTTATAAACCAATTCTCCACTAATCTTTCAAAAAAAAATTAAATACAATAATAAATAGTGATTGTTATTGTCATTGATAAAGCCATAATAGTATATTATTAACTATAATTTAGAAAATATTAAAAGTTAAAAATGACTATGACATGAATTATTAAATTAATTAAAAACCAGTGGAGAGTAGGCTTAATATAACATATAATTCAATTTAAAATTCACCTTGTAAACATTACGGCCTTCTGGATTAAATAGTGCAAATGTATGACGACGTGACATAAAACCTTGTTCAACATCTTTGATTTTCAATCCATCTAATGGTAACATGTACTTTTTTTCTCTTTCCTTTAAAAGTAATAATTATTTATTTTCATAAAATATCTAACTAAAAATATTAATTAAATTTAAGCACGAACCTCTTCATCTTTGAACCATGAGATGTTCTCAGACATTAATACAAACCAATAATCCCTAGAACCTCCTTTCATTATGCCCAAATTGTGTATACACATCCATCCTTTACGTATAACCTGATTACCAAGCTTATGAGTTTTGTTGGAGTTATCAGAAGACTGTTGTGCACTACAAGACATTACATTACTTTAGGTATTAAATTAATAATATATAATTGTTAACATGCACATCTTGTTCCTACTTTGCAAATCCAATAAAATCTTCATGATTTGTATTCATGTAGGCAAGTTCACATTCAACCAACAGAATTAACTGTTCTTTACACATTTGCTCACGATTACGAATATATGATGTGATGATTCGTTCTGTTTCTTCTCTTAAACGTGGATATCTGGACATCTATATCATCAAAAATATATATTTCTTAATATAACTTTACACAAATCAAGTGTTTGAATATCAATTATATACACACCTTATCTGTACAAATTCTAACTACGTTAGATAATTCATTAACAACAAGATCGGTACATTTCAATGATGGTTCTTTCAATCTAGCAATTTGTTTTTTCACAATAGCTTCAAATGCCATATCGGGTGTGAATAAACCCACTCTTATACCTATAAAAATTTATAATTATGAATGTTAAATATCTACTAGTGGTATATTACACACCATGTATATTTCTGATGGCAAATGCTATTTCCCTCCTTAGTTCTTTTTCATCAATTTCCATTTTCACAATTTCAAATGGAAAACGTTCATGGAATAAACGATTGATTTTAGCACCTCCAGATAGTTCATTGGTATTTATCTGAGCAGAACCAGAACCTTCAATTGTGCGTTCAAAATCGGATTGAAGTTGTTGAATCATTCTAAATTCACGATAATATAAAAAATAGTGATATACAAATAAATAAACAATAATTTGAAATGTCTTACTGTAACATTGCTTTGGTTTTAATAGCTGGATCATCTGGCCTAAAGTATTTAAACTGTTCGACATCTTTTTCTAATGTAAGTAATTGTTTCTAAAAGTAATCATATTATAAGTTACAATAAACTTTACAAAAATAAAATAAAACATACTTGTAATTTATCTCTAAGACCTGGCAATGTATCTCTAATATGATTTGTGAGCTGTTGATTCAAAACTCTTTGCAAATATGGAGTTCCAAGTCTGTCGGCCATATGTCTATAAGATGGATGTCTAAACAGCAAAATTATAATTCATATAGATTAACTCTTCTGGATTTAAATTTTAACTGAATAAAAACTATTCAACATACGCCAAAAAGAATTTTCTTTCTGCACTCAAAGCAGCTTTTATATCTTTACGACCATCAATATCTTTCTGACTTCTATTAACAACACCAATGTAACCTCGCCGGAGAGGCAAAAGCTTGTTTTCTAGTATGTCTCTAGCATCAGTTCCTTCATCCATCAGATCCAATTTTGTTATGACACCAATAGTTCGCATACCTAAGAAATTAATATTATGTGTTTTAATTGTATACAATATATGTAATATGGTAAAAAGTGCATAAAACTAATTTCAATAACAACATATTTAATTTTAAATTAAAAAAAAAATATATATATACAACTTTTGTCGGTAAAATATGAACATGCTTCATATAAATTAAGATAGGTAAATGGTTGCAATGGTTCAAAAATCATAGTGGATGTAATTATTTATTGTAAATGGAAAAAAAAATGCATAAATCTAAAGTAATAATGAAAAAATGGATTTATTATTTTATACATAACATGCAGTTTTACTACCATACATGATACATGTCTAA
>PVMI01071615.1:0-19473 GCA_008528875.1 Aulacorthum solani | reverse complement strand
TATCTCCCTCCTCCATTCTACTCATATGCTTTAAAAATGTTATTCATCAGAAAGAAAATTAATTATCGTTCAAAGTACATTGAATTTCAATTATGATATACTCTAAATAGTGGTCCAGCGAGTATGACTTACAACCGTCAAGAAAGTTTGAAGATATAGATCTATTATGTGGCTGTATGCAATGACTGCTGAATAATTAAGCTTGTATATTCCGGTATCCATTTATAACGCAAGAGACATTGTAATTAATAACGTAGCTTAACTAGAATTTCTAACGAGGTCTAGAATCATAAATCTCTTACAGAATTTAGGTTTTTGAAAATGTGTCATACATTTTTTCGTAATTTTGTTTTTATTATTTAAAAGGTAGCAAAACAAACAATTTTTATATTTTATATAACATGTTAACATAAAACATATGTGCATACACAATATGTAGGTATAGTTTAACTTAACTGTATAAAATATACGACTTTTAACGTAAATTATTTAACTAACTTAGCTGTATAAGTATCTATGACACGTAAATGCATAATGTATAATAGTGATATCAGAATTAAGATTTTTAGGGATCTCAGTTGTACATTTTGTTCTGTGAATTAAGGTTAACAAATAAAGAGTCACCTCTTAAACACTTATTTTTTATTTCCATAATATTAATTATCATCGTTAATGCTTAGTAATAACCATAAAAGTGAAATAGTATGCTTTGAATAATAAATTAAAAATATTTAAATGTTGACTCAATAGTATTATATATTATATAATATGAATAAATCATAACAATACAATGTAGCTATGGTAGGTAGGTACCTCCTACGTTGGGCTGCGGACAACATCGTGTAAAGTGGAGATACAGTTTCTAGGACTATATTTGAAATTTGACTTTTAATGTTGAAGTATGTATAATTTATCGTATAATATCGATATGAATTTGTGAGTGTTTGAGTGTGTTTTGGTAAAAATAACTGATATTCCTGCTGGAGGCCGGGTCGTGAGGATAGATGGCATCAGTCCACATAAGCGTTTATAGTGACACACATTAGTACAAGCGAAATTGATCGCGTTGAAAATGCGTTTGTCATTATATATAATATATGCGTACGAATATATTTTATCGAGTATTTGGATTGAAATTCTATTCGAAATTTCGGAGTCTAGAATATTTTATACAGTGTAAATAATACATCGTTGTAATAATTTACTGTCAAACGTGAAAAATAAGTATACCTACTTATACACACACACACACATACACACTCATGATAATAATAATAATTTGCTAACTTGGTGTGACCCAATGAGGCATGGCCTATATAATGGTGGAGGGGGGGAGTTACTAACGGACGGTGACAATGTCGATTACATAGATATATTCGCATATATAAACATTTTGAGCCTCCCACAGAACAAAATTAAATCATGACACAAAAAAACTTCAGTGACGTTAAAAAAATATACCAACTACCTACTAATTACTACTATAAAAAATCTACAGTATCGATAAAAAATATTACATATATAGTGCGACTGTATGTATCCATATGCATGGATTGCCCAATTTAGGGGTGGGGTCCTGAGTTGCAACAAGAGGTTATTTTTATAGGAAGGCGATTCTTTATGGTTCCAGCGTTTTAATATAATATTTCATAACTATATCTGATTTAAAAAAAACAAGAGATGAAACAACTAAGATGAACAGAAAATGTTGACAAATTTTAAATATCTTATCTTATTGTTGGTATCTACAAAATTAATTTTTTTATATGTTCTGACTTAATATTCCAAAGCTTTAAGCCATAGAATATTCTCTACCACCTAACTGGTATGATAATAATAAATCATAATCGTGCAACCCTGGTAATTTTAAAAGATATAGAAGTTAAAGTGAAAACAGATAAAACTAAAATTAAATTGTAAATTAATTTGTGGTGGTTGGTGATTATTAGAATTTATTAGATAGGTAATTAACACTTAAAAAATAATTTTTAGAGCTTTTTACATTTTTTTAGTATTACTCTTTGTAAATTTCTTATAAATGTGTTATAAATATAAATAGTAAAATTATAAATATCTACTTTTATATATAAATATATAAAAGTAAATATCTTTACTATTATATAGGTTGCCACTAGCCGTTATATGGGTGTATGTATAGGTGAGTAATAATTGTTCATTATTGTTTGAATTAAAATCATGGAAATCAGTGTACCTACTTATGACTTAATACTGAAAAGTTATATTTTTTTAATATCTTAAATCGAAAAATCATCTTCACCAGAAATTGAGAAGATGCCGAAATATATAGACTTAAAATCAATATTATTTTAACGAAGTTGAAAAATAATATAAAATTTCAAAATATATTGTTAGAAAAATGTAATCCATAAAATGATCAGTTAAAATTTTCATTTAGTTGGGTATGTGATTTTTTTATTTGAAAATATTTGAATAAAGACATACTATTGAGAGTATTTTAAATTTATATTCTTGTAATCATGTTGTATGTACAAAATGTAATTATTTTTTTTTTACCGAAGGAGATGGACGGGTCGTACACCGTGATGCCCCAAAAAGAAAAAAAGCCTTAAATAGTATTAACAGCATTGGATTTAATTTTATGTGATTCATAATTATAGCATCAGCAGAGGTATCATACTATAACATTTGAAATATCAGTAGTTTTTACATAAAAAAACTGTCATGGGTTATATGTGTAAAATATTTTATAATTATATATATGTGTATTATAATATATTTATATTGTGGATGTACTTTGCACGAGTTTATGTATAAATAAAATCAAGACATACTTCAAGTTGACTATCAGGGTGACTATAACCCAAAACAGATTCAGTGAACTGACTATAATAAATATAGAAACATAATTTGGTACTTATCTAATAAGATTTTCGTTAATGCTATTTTATAGAAACATTTGCATCTAAACATAGAGTATATGCTTATAAAATATATATTATACCTACTATATTATTTTAACAATGCGGGATTAGGGAGAGACTCTTTTACTGTATGGTTTATTTTCAAATTTGATTTTACAGGACTCCATGTCTCCACGTGACTAATAAACTCTATTGTCGCTCTACACCTGAGGTTTATTTTGAATGTTGATTTTCTAGGACCTAGCCCTTGTAATTAATATATAAATCCTTGTCACGCCCATGCCGGCGGTCGGTGGTGACGCCTTCGCCTCCACCTTGCGTATACATACCTATACCTATATCTGGCTATACCTAAATACCTAACTCGGTGGACGTGATTAATTCGGGCGCGAGGCGGAACGAACAACGAAAAACAATATGAAAGACTTACCGCCCACTTGTACGGTGACGTTGAAAAAGTCCGGCGGCCCGTTGACGCCGCAACACTCGTGGTCGCGCTGCAAGTCGTCCCAGACGGCCGTGAACCGCCGATCGCGGCCGTAGTCCGCGGCCAGCCGGTCTCGGAGCGCCGGTTTCAGCCGGGCCACCATCTTGTCGTACCTGTACACCCAGTAGACGCCTAATACGGCGTCGCCGACCAGGAGGCCGAGCAGCAGCAGCCAGTAGACGTTGAGCAGCCGCTCGCTGAGGGACCGGGCGCCCAGGAAGCCGACGATCTGCAGCACGGTGCACTGGACGAACAGCGCGGCGTACACATACAGCAGGCTGGGATGGCACAGGTCCAGGCCGGGCACCAGGTGCCGCCGCTGGTCGGCCACCACCAGCTGGTAGGCGATCACCACGAAGCACACGACGCACACCATGAGCACGGTGTTGCACGTGTATATCCAGATACGGTAGTAGCGCATTGCCCGGTGTGCCGGTGAATGGGATACCGTCATCCGAACGGTAAAGCACTCGAATACGTCAGCGGCCAATAAGTGGTGCTGGATCAGCATAACGGGCATCATGGGGGTAACTTCATCCGCTCTATGTCGAAATAACCGCCGCCGCCGCTGCAACCAAATAATAATAAAAATATAAGTAATGTGATATTTTGACAATTATTATGGCTATAGGTTACGATTATGATGGCAGTGGTGTACAGCCAGGATTTCCAATAGAAAACCATTTATAGAATTTTATAAATTTATACAAATTACCTTATTTATACTACCCCCATTTAGTCCATCCACACTCAGCCTGGACACAAATATCATATACATGTGACTCCGTGTGTTTGACAAAGTATACTATATTAATTGTATATCATAATAGTATCATAGGAACTGACATTACTGACTTTATGTTAGTAAAGAATAACAGTCGATGGGCCGGCATGACCCCTTTGCTGCCCTCTCCTACTGGATATGCCACAGGAATGACATGGTTATAGCAAAACACGTATAATAATAATAAAAATTATTATGTATGTTGATTGTTGGTTTGTCTGGATTTTGGTGGAAAAAGAAGGGGCTGCAAGTCGATTAAACACAAGATCTCCCTCGACATCATTCCTGGAGCCTACGATACTTAGTACTTATATCTAAGTACTATTAGTCTATTAATACTCAGTAGTTGGTATTAATAACGGTATATATACGTCATACATTATCATCAACAATGGCACCTTGATGATATTTTATAGATTTGTAAATTTTAAATGCTCATAAATTGATCAACGTTAAAATATCGAAAAGAGCCCACTCGAGGCCGTGAATAATATAGTGTTACCTTTATGTTTGATAATATTGCACCCACCGGAGGACTTTCTCTTATAACTATAAGGATAAGGGTATTTAAAGTTTTACCTCACAAATGTCCCTCGACTTAAGTGCTATTTCTACGATAACTCTCTCCACTCATCCATTTTCCATCGTCTATCGTACACGGCCACTATTATGACGTACAATATCACACACCTGAGTACCTGACTCATCAATCGTCACACGCTTCGTCGAGCATATTTTATACTCTGCAGTGACGTTGCAGTAATCATCGTTTGGTTGTATTAATGCTCCAAATATGTGTGTGAAAAAACAGAATCTGCCTCCGAAAACAATTTTTTGTCCATCATCTCGTAATAGTTACAGCTAACATTCAATTTAGTTATTCCGTTGTATATTAGGTATATATATATATTATATATTATATTTATTATGTTTATATTACAAACCTTGAGTTTTGAAAAAATACAGTATTTTTAAAATTACAACAAACTTGAACTGAATTTCTATGTCCGCGTTTGAAAATAGATATGCTTATTAAGTTGATTGAAAACAATCATTTTTTAAACAAGATTCATTTCCTCTTTTTCTTGATTAATATTTCCCACGATTGATAGTTCGTGCGTCATTAAGCGGTTTTATGTACGCACTGCATAAGATTTATACGAACTTTGTAATGTGTACCAAGTGGAAGGTTGTTTAAATTATTTTAATTGTTTATAAGAGACTTATGGCTCACATTAAATTCTTAAAATGAATGATTTTTTTAATGCATTAAATTTTTTTCTTTGTATTTGTAAACTTTAAAAAGTGAAATGAAATTCTTTTGAGTCAATTTGAAACTACAGTTATTTATATTTCATCAGACTGATTTATTTTTTTAATTGGTTGGTTTACGTCTATTAAGTAACCAGTTTTTATTTTTTTTATTTTCTAGTCAACTGATAATGTTGAACATAATTGATACTTTTACAAAAGTTGGGATTCAAAAAGTTTTAAAATTATGTTATTTTGGGTATTTTTAATGATAAAATAATTATTCTGTAACTTGAATCAGAATGAAAAATGACTATGTTTATGTAGTTCCATTTTGAATTGGGAACTATACCAAGGAATTAAACTTTTAAAAATGGACTTACACAAAGTTTTAAAAACAATATTAAAATACATTGAACCACTTTTATGTGATATTAGAGAGAATTTTAGCTGAAATTTCGGTTAGTAAGACCGATACTTAAATTGTATTAAATATTAAGTTCGATATTCAACAAAGAATATATACCTAATAAAATAAATAGAAATTCTTTGCATGTTTCTTAGTTCAATGTTTTGGGAAGGACTTACTAAGGGTTGGGTTTACTATCATATTAAATTTCGGACGAGACTTTTATCGCATATAAAAGACGATCCTGAGCAGAGCTCAATTTATTTACATGATTGTTTACATTATTTTTTTCATACTTGTAGTGTTAATAGAAAAAACAAATCGAGGAAAGATTCTCTGTGTGTGAACATATCTATAGTTAGAAAAATATTATAGTGATAGTAATTACAGTAATAAAATTACAAATTGTATCAATATGTATGAAATTTGCATTTTTACATTTTTTTTATACTATCGTTAAATTGCATTCTATTGTAAGAGTCAATTATAATTTTTGGACTCTGTGCAGATAAGTCAAAAAATACTCTTTGTGTCATATTGTGTCATATTTTATGATTGTTTTATTTTACAATCATAATATAAAGCGTATAGGTAATCTAAATCAGTCTGTCCTTTACTTTTACATTTTGTTACACTTTTTTTTATGTTTTACCATTTTTTATTAGATACTTAAAAATATATCTAAGTATTTGTTGAAAATTATTAATTAGTGAATTCAAAAATAATACCTACTGTTTTATAATTAAAAATATTATTTTGGTTAAATTGCAATAATTTAATCAATAATTTAGTAATTAAAAGTACTTATATTTAAATTTAAATTTGAAATAATGTAATTTTATCAATTTGCTTATGTTCTTTAGTTATTAATTTATTAAGTGTTAAGACATTATTTTAATCTCATTAATTTAATTTGTTTCACTGAAAATTATAATGCTAATGAATAATGGCACGATTAATTGATTCCCAAAACCAATTGCTTTAAGCACCATAATGTTGATAAATAATCGCTTCCTATACAAGAATATTCAGAAATCTTTATTCGCGGATAAACATAATGGGTTCTACTATTCAAATTATTTACAAGTCATTAAATATTTCCCTTTAGGCTACAAATTATGATGTATATATCATTTTTTAAAATCATGTTGTGTTGTTTACGAGTATGTCTTGAGCATGTTTATGAATATTATGATATTAATATAGCAATTAAAATAACATATTAACTTATTTTATAGATTTATAATATACTAACTTTGTGCTATAGTATATAGCTAAATAAACATTTTTTTATAGGTACCATTGAAATCAGGTATTGACTTATTTTTTGTATGTACACTTTAATATTTTATTTTAGATTGTTTTTTTATACATTCTAAATGTAGGTTTCTCTGGTAATTGTTAGTAATTAATAAACTAATTAGTCACTGGCTACATAAAAAATAGATTTTCAATTAAGATTAATATTAACATAAATACATAGTAATTTTACTTTTAGCGTCTCTTATCAAAATGTTAATGCGTTAGATTAATTTGATAAAATTTATTAAGTAGATTACTATCATAATTAAACTCATAAAATCAACTTTTTAAGCTACATTGAACATTTTCTTGGCTCATTGCCTAAATGCCTAATATTCATAAATATCGAGATGTCTTATAAATGTCAAAACAGAAGCACTAAGTTTGTTTTAAGCATGCAATTTCGGAATATCATATTTTACTTTTAGACAATACCTTACTATTTCTCAAGTTTTGGCAAGTTGAGCATAATGTTTATTCATTTAATTAATAATGTTAACATTTTAACAAATACACATTAAAACATCATTGTTAATTTTTTACTTTTATAATAATTGTTGGAAAACTTTTTAACCTTCTAAGTTTTGAATATAAAAGAAACTTGTTACACAGATCGAGTTTTTTAAATTGGTTGTATTTGACGTAACAAAAGATCTACACAAGAGCTGTCATGTAAATTATCACGATTCACGGAATAGGAAGGGGGCAATGAGCTACAACGTATTCTCCAATCGTTTCCTACGTGATTTTCCTGTGCATGATGTTTGACGTAAATATTAAATATAATCTTACATGAAAGAAAGTCATCCAACGTTGGTTAAGCTCACACGTGTTCAGGGATTTTCTTAAAAATTTTATTAAATTTTTATTTATTTCGGGTGTTACTTTATTCTGTTTTGTTCACATTTTTTGTTGTTGAATTTATCCATTTTTTTAAATAACTATTTATTATAAGGTTCATATTACAATTATATTTCAAACATGTGATAAGGTTACTAAACATTTCCTTAAAATGTGTATGCGCCTAACCATCGTATTAGTTTTAAACTTTAACTATACCCATGTTACCTGTGGTACCTATGTTAAACAGTTGATTAAAATTACTGGCAATAATTTATGGTACATTAAGTGACTTCACAGTATTTTGTGAACCGTAATTTCTGGAAAAAACAATAATCAGTGATGATTTCTCAAAATTATACATTTTTTTCATTTGGGTGGTGAAGTTGTGAACTTCGTGGTTAGTGGTAACTGGTTTCTTGTTATCACAATGAAACAATCACCTATCAGTTTAAATTTTTATTTGATAATTATTTTCATAACCAGCAGTAACCACATAATTGTAAACATCTGACTTGAGTAGTATTGGGTTCTACTTTCTGGTATCTGCAATATAATATGGTATTTACTTTAAAGGCGGGTTTCCACTATATACGTTCATTTAAATCCGTTGCTGTGATTGGTTGGTTAAGTTATGTTACCACACGTTTAACCACGTTACCGTGCTGTTGGACATAGCTGAACATTTGTACGGTCACGGCAAGTGCGTATAGTGGAAACCCGCCTATAACTATTATGGTTAACTGTTAAGTAACCACAAGGTTCAGCCAATCACAGCTCTGATTTTTTTTCCAGAAATCACCGTTCATAGTGCAGTGTGTTGTCGCCTTTATGCGATTTTTCATTTTGTTTTAACATTTGACGAATATGAATCGTTTTTTTTTTACTTATTCATTTATTCTGATTTATTTTATTCAATTTTTTGTATTGGTGCTAAACTGCTGAACAATAAATGGTAGTTATTGTCTTTTCAATCACGGTTGTCAATTTGTTTTTGAATTATAAGCACTGATATTAAGTCATCGGATAGAAGGAAATTAGAAATACCGAATAGTAAGTATTTATTGTTATAACACATTTATTTTTATTGTTTACAATAATAAGATTGTTTAATGCATTGAACCATAGCACAAGACACAATACACTTCATATATTAAGGTTGAATAAAACACTGCATTTTATGTAAATAACGACAAAATAGTTTAAGACTTAAAAAATATTGTACCTAGTTATGTGTTTATTAATGTGCAGTGTATGGTTCTTTTTGTTTTGATACTGATGGTAGACAGATCAAATGTAGGTGATTGGCAATAGTATTTATTTCTGTATATACTTAACTACTTTCGGCACTGCTATCGTATGACATAGTTAATAGACAATTTAAATTCAGTAAATAAAAAAGTACATACAAATTATTATTCATTGAAGTTTGATTTTCTGCACACTTTTATAATTAATTATGTATTTTTACACTTCTAATTTCTATAACATTCATTTCCTTGGGATTCAAAATAGTAAAAACTCCATAATCCGTACCCTTCCCCCCGCCACCGTGAATACGTCACTGTATTAAGTTATATGTATAAATTAATTAATAAATTTAGAAGTGAGATATCGAAATGGCAATTGCCGGACAGCTAATTGTGTTTGTTTTACTTGGTAGTATTATATTATTTAATCATTAATATTAATGAATATTATTATACATACTTACATTTGTACAAGAATACGATTGTTTTATTAATACTGTACTGTGTATGACTAAATGTTAGTGATGACTAATAGTTTGGTTTTCTGTTCAATGCATATTATTATGTATCATTGGTCAAATTAATATTATTTAATAACTCATTTTCTGTGGTCTTTAAATATTATAGTTTTTGTATTACATAAATTTAAAAAGTAGACTAAAATTATTTTTAGACCTTAATGATATAATAATGCTTCTTCTATAAATGATAGACCTTATATTCTTAACTCATGCCGTATATAAATCTATATTCTGAAATTTATATTTTATATCAAATATAGATTGTGACGTTTTAAAATCATTTTTAATTTTCAATCTCGCTATTAATATTTAGATTTTGCAATTTTAACAATTGATCAACTGGCAAATTAGTTATTAGTACATTTTTTAGCATTATAATTCTAGAGTCTTCTGACTTATGTGAAATGGCTTTCTAAAATGCTATTAGTATATTTAATTTGTTTATGTTGCTTCAATAGTTTTGATACTAATTTATAAAATACTATTACAGTGATAACAATGCACGAAACATTGTTATATATTATTAATTTTGAAGTCTGTAATGTTTTTCAAAATATATTATCTTAATTTGTATAAGTGAATCGATGATTGCAAAAATGACACTAGTGAATTATAATTAACTTTTGGATAGTTCATAAAATCTGTGTTATATCAATAATTTTGTAAAAAAAATGAAATTAAAAATTAACATTTGTTATTGGGATTTTTTATATGCTGATTATGTAATATCATTTCTATGTTAAAATAATTTAAATGTACGCCAATTATAGACTTTGAAAGTTTCCCAACTTTTGACGTTTTTCAATTCAATGTAAATACAGCAAACAAATTATTTATTTAATACAAAGCAAAAACAATTTTATTTCAAATTACAGGTTTACATATTACTAATATAGTAAGTACATTGCTGCAAATTGTATTTAGTATTAAATGAAACAATTAAAATTTACCATACAAGTTTACATTCATATTTTATTTTATTTTTCAATAGTTTAAAATTGTATTCTAAAAGGATTTATCAATTTTAGTAGGAGATATAAGAATGGTGCTGTTTATTTTTTTATATATTCTAACATATTTTTTTTTTAAATTAATTGGCAACATTTCTTCTTATATTTTTCCATTGGTGTAGTTCTTTGTTGGTTATTTTGGGTAGTGAAAGTGTCAACCAGAAATTTTGTTTATTGAAATTATTGATATTTTCGTTGGATGTTAACACCCCTTATAAAATGAGTTTAAAAAAATGTATATGAAAAAATGATACATCGAAAGAAACTTTTTTCTCACCTGAAATTGATCTGTTTGTTGTTTTAACCGATTCGCATGCTTTCTTACAATATTTACTCCAATATAATAAAATCAAGGATATCTAAGTATTTTATGGATAATATTTCGAAGTTTGAACTTGTTTTTATTATTTGACTGTATTGTATAGTTTCTGTCATTTTTTCTCAATAACTACTTTTAATCACTCCAAAGTCTCGATCGCAATATAAAAACGACTGTTCTCGATCTGAAAAATTATGTTTCAACTGTTTAAAAATATCTACCTGCATTATTAACCAAAGTTGGACAAAATCGAATGAAATGTATTTACCTAAATCACATCAGATAATATTCCGTTATCAAATTAATACTCGTTTGAATTAAATTCAAAAATCAACACTTGTAAGGATCGAAATTTAAAAGTTATTGTTGAATGTTAAAACGGCATGAGTCATTGACTACATACGTTTCCGCTTTCAGCCGGATTTTCAGATAAATATTGGTAAAAATTATATCTATTACTCAAGTCATTTTTACATTCAATGGATGGAAGCACATTACATGTAGCAAACGCTTTTGTTAATATCGAAATTTCATAAATTTTGTGACTCGTGTAGTTTTTGTAGTGTATCAGATATGGAAATTATGTGAATCGTAGGTCATTCAGGAATCTTTCAATGTGTATACATCAAAGACTCGTGTGCTTTTAAGACACAGTAATATTATGAACCTTCAAGGTATAAAATCTGAATGCAGTCCCCTGACGGGCCGAATCATACAACAGCGAAAACTAAAAACGAATATGTGTGTCAATAGTTACATTTTAAATTATTCATAAAGCAATATTTTTGTCATTATAAATATTATTAACTATATTCTAGATCGATGGTTCTACGAAATCGTAAGTTTTTTCTCATCGCAATTTACATTTTGATACCAAAATATTTAATCGTAAAATATTTCCTCATAATTAATTTTTATGTGATTTAATCAAACCATTATATCAATTTTATTTTTTGACCCACGTATTGGTATTGTATGTAAAAAATGATATTATAATTCATGTATGCACTCTGCAGTAATAATAATAATATATTAGTAATATGTTAGTGTTGCCTCATTATTTTTCGTATTCTATAAAACGTATAGTAGACACACATGTCGGCCTCAAACGTTTTCATTTTAATATCTTCTGTATAATATAATTGCCTAGTCAAAATTTGTTATTTAATTAATTCTAAACTTAATTACTCGAACCGAAGTATAATAAATTATTTTATCCTTCGATTTGATTTTAACTGAAGTAGGTTCTTACATAATATTACACTCTATATTTCAGTCCTTAAAGTGTTCACATATTATAATAATATACGGACAATTTGATTGATATTGATCTATCAAATATTAAACACACCATTAACAATATTTTAATGTTATCCAAAGAATCTAATAATCAAAATAAATTTTATATGTTTTAATAACTAAATCATATTTTAGTAATTTATTACATACATACCTAGTTGTTCAAAACCTTTTCTTTAAAAAATAATTTTGTATAATCTTGCTATTTATATTACATATTTACATAACACATATACGAGTATAATTTTATATTATATTTTAGAATAATTATTAGGAAATGACTACACTATTGTAAATTTACCCATTTTAGGAAACTCAATACATCTTTATGTCTAAATAAACATATTTTTGTTTAACGATAAATAAATAATAGATAGCGGCTACAATATAGACGAAATTAGTGATTGTGGAAATAATTTTGTGTAATTGTACCAAAGAAAATAATACGACTCTTTGACCCTATCTGTATACAACAGTATTTTTTACATTATATTATGTTTAAAACATTTATTTTTATATTTAATTGGAAAATATACAATGTGTATTTAAAACACTGTAAGTAAGTAAGATAATGTACATAATAACAATAATAAACATATTATAAATAAAATAGAAAAACACATGATGAGGAGAAACCTATCCATATTGATAGAACCCAATAAAAAAAAAATCATAGGAAACTTTTGTCATAAATTATCTCATTACTAGAGTAATAATAATTAACAAATTAAAGTCGTGTGGGCTTTGAGTTGATATCTTTAATTTGCACGTGGAAATGTATTCTGTTCTCGATTAATCAGAGTAGATTATAGCTTAAGGGGGATTATAGCTAACGGAGTAAAATCTACGAAGTTTAAACGACAGTTGAATACCATACGAACCGCCTGACAGAATACTAATAAAACTTTTTTACAACCCAGTGTTATTTTTCTTTCATTTCTTCTATCCGCTAGGATCGTAATAAATCTATTATTTTTTAACGTCCCAAGACGTTATATATTTACGGTTAAGCCTTTCGATTTTTACGAGTACTTGAATAGATTTCTATACATCTATATGCGCCATTATTGCATGATGTCGTCTTTTAGATTAAAAAAACGCAATATTTTGCCGCATTGCCCAGTTTTGACAACACTACTCTAAAGTGCACTCGTGGGGACGCGTGCGGCATAGTTTATTTGAAATTGAAATATTAAACCGCAGGTAATTATATAAATTCACAATAGTTGGCGATCGCATGACAAATGAGAATAAATAAGTATATCTCATTAACACATAAAGCCTTGGTTATCGTTTAGGAATGGATAATGATGGTATAAAAAAATGTATTCGCATATAAGGAATAGCTTAAAAGGCAAAGAAACGGCGAACGATAGAAAAAAACTAGAAATAGAGGGAAATCACGCAAGTTTAATATTTATGAAAATATAAATAATTCACGAATTTTTCACATTAGCATCAACAGTGGTCTATTTTTTTTCGTCCCATAATGGTTGGATGAGCTTTGCGATTACGTGTTAGCTGATTTAATAGTTTAATAGACTGTAAATTGTATGCAAATTTTACGTGAATATTTCAAGTGTTCCTTTATATTGTATGTGTTTGTTTCGTGAACTGGAAGTTGTAGAGATGGATAATATTATAGAAAAGTGTGTTTACGTACATAATTATTCTACCCACTAAATCGAGGCATCATTCTTATTATCTCTATTTCTGTCGATTTGTTACTTCGTTATAATTAATGGTTTTTAAATTGTCACTAGTCTAAACACCCTTATTTTTATACTTATTTTTACACTTATGCAAAAACTCTTCAAACGTAATTTTTGTTTCGTATAACGTATTCTTATTACATATTTTGTTATTTAATGATGTTAAAATATGTGTATCGAGGCTTATCACATTTCGATATAATGTATATATCGAGCTTTACTTGATTTTCAAACTTTACCGATGTATACCAGTCACGAAATATTGCATGCATTATTGTTTTATATCATTTAGCTATTTAATTATTTAATTTTAATTTTTAATACAAATTTAAAAAAATTATAAAATGTAAAAGTTTTCTTTCGTGTTCTTAATGTTATACCTTTTGATCCTACATAATAACTCACCGGCTTTTGAGTGCATTTTTTTATGGCTTAAAATGTATATCAGTCGCTGAACTGTATACATAATATAATATTATTATATTTCTATGGTTAGTATGGCTATATGTATCATAGCTGTTTGGTTTACGGCAAGTTGTACTACAACATCCGTATTTAATATCATAATTTACATACAATTATTATAGAGAAAAGTTTAATTATGAGTATTAACAATAAATCATTGTCTATTATTGTAGCTAAGAAATAAAATATGATCTATAATATAATAAAGGGATTTTTGGTTAAAAAATAATCATTGTGGTTCAGTATATAATTTATTTTTTCGGCAAAAAAATCAGTAGTATTAAAATTAAAGTTAACATTGTTTTTAAAAGTTATCACATGGTATGAAAAGTTGTTAAAGGTGTGTTATTGTTGATTATTAAATAATATTGTCTCAGGTCTCAGGTCTCAGCATCACGTTTATTGATAAATTAAATATTTCATCAAAAGACTGTATACCTATATGTATGTACGAATATTATGTAAGATGTATTTACGGTATTTTTGTTCAATAATATTGCTATTACATAATTTATTTTATTTTATTGTTTAAGTATTAATTACAAGGTTATTAGAAAAAATGAGGATTTGAATTATAATAAAAAAATGTAATATAGTATATATATAAATATATATAATACATTATATTATTAATATCAAATTATCCATTTCAAGTTTTTAAATGTAGGTTATTCTATTGATATTTGCAAAGTTTCAATTGCTTCATATACATTGTTTGATAAATGTGGGAATTATTTCTAGCCTTGGCAATAATTGGACAGTGGACTGCAGTAAATGATAATGTGTTTAACTGCGATTTTTGTATTCCATGTTGGACAATCCTATCGGGTCCATGTGAGATTCTCGTGTGGCCAATTCTAGTGTCTAGAGTCTATTTAGTATATACGACTTCTTATTTACGGTTTAAACTATTGTATTTTGGCTAGAATTCAACGAAGTGTTTTATTTTCCTTAATTTGTTTTCCGTAACATTGGGACATTCAGTGTTCTATTAATTAATTCAGTGATGCTTATCTACATTTCTGTGTATGTCAACTATAGTGGCGAAAAAGATAGTGTTTCACTGTTGGTATTGTTTATTGCGTTTCAGGCTGATAATATGTCTGACGGCTCGTTTCTCTTTATGTTATAATGCCCCGGAGTCCATAACATAAAGCGTATATTATCTTTATTAGATTAGTAAATAAGGTCACTAATTTTTAAATTTGATGGATCTAATCTATTTGTAAATTTGTTTTAAAATTGGATGTGGCACTAATTGCGTGTTAGAACTACAGACGTCGATTTTTTTCCTATTTTAAGTAGTGGCTGCTTGAACTCTTTTAAGGATAACTAACAGTATTCATCGGTATAAATGTTATAATAGATGTTTGATTGAAAATTAAAATTGTTGAATTGTATCATGATGTACTACTTCTGAAAGTCCTACTACTCTAATCTTGGTTATAGACACACATTTATGAAATGTATACTGGGATTAGAATAATTATTAGTACATTTAATACATTTTTTATAAACTATAGTTTAGGTATTTTCTTTTCGGAGTGTTCGTTTACACTGGTATTGATTTGATGGTATAGTTTTCTCCAAGGGGGTATTAGGTAAGTTTCACTTTGAAGTATTATATTGAAAATAATATTAGTGTGAGACTTTTCTTTTCAACTGCCAAATAGGTTTTTTCAGTTTTGTATTTAATTCATTTATAGTTGTAAAATAGTTCTTGTTTATAAAAGAATACCTTGTGTTGATAAAATTGTTTGAGTACTAAAAACTTTGATTGTTGGACATAAAATATCCAAAACGCCCTGTAAAATATAGCAGTAACATCACACAGTGTGAGTATAACTTTATTTTATATCAAAAAAATATAGTTGTTGCATGGACGCTATTTTTATTAATGTCAAGTTAATTTTATCACGCAACAATAATGTTTTATATTATACTTAATAACTATTACTAAAATTATACTTGTATCATATTTTAACTGATTTATATGTTATTATATCTTTTTAAATCTTTCTAATTATATAATTAATAAATAGTAAAACTTTAGTATATTTTTAAATAGCTTGTAATATATTCATATAATTATTCGTTTACTAAATTATTATTATAATTTAATGTGAAAAGTGTTTGGACAGCTATTTATTTATATTTTCAAAATATTCCCCATTTTGGGTGATTATAATCAAATAATTTAAATTTGAATTAGTATAGTTCACTGCATTAAGTTTTATTTGTTTATTTGTCTCATGTCTGGTTTGTTATTTAAAACATTATTAATGTAAGGTCTCATGTTAACGAAATGGTGTGTAGAAAGTGGTTAAGCAACCGTTATCGTCATTCAACACGACTGCCCAAAATCTATGTTTTGTATTCAATTTAATGAGAACATTGATTTCATGATTAAGTAAATTATTATTTTAATCAATACCTACATAGTACATATATTGAGTAAAAAAATATTGATTTTCTGTCCTGATTTAATTAACGGAATCATTTTTATATAGTATAAGTACAGATAAACCATAATTTTTTTAATTGACTTGCAAAATTTTTTACTGCAATATATTAATATGTAATTAAAAAAATTACCACTTCAATTTTTAGATCCTAAGCAGATGCTCATTCTAATATATTGATTTTATAATCATGTATTTTTTTGTGTGTGTCAGATGACACTATTTAAAGTAAAAAAAAGCTTTAATTTTTATTCTGATAGGAAAATGAACATAGTTGGTACTTTGGTGGGTTAAAAGTAAAAAAATTCTCTGTACTTTTCTAAGGAAAAACTAAAAATAAAATTAGGGAAAATGGAAATTTTAGAATTTTTCAAAAAAAGATTTTCTTATTTTGTTTTAATTCATCAAATAATAACTGTAGATACTTGCAATTTTTTTCAAATGTTTATATTAACAAATTTCTATAGATGGTTTGACTTTTAAAAGTCATTTATAGACATGTGAAATTAAAGTAGTATACGTAATGACATTTTCAAAACATTTAGGTTGATTTTAATAGTTTTAATTTTTCGTGATTCTATTCCACAAACCTATTTACCCTGTTGAATTGTGTACGATAGAGAGATATTGACTCAAAAGTTAATACTAATATTAAATTATATTGATATGTAGTATTATAAAGGTATAATAATTAAATATTAATGATATATATATATATATATATATACCGTTTTCGTTAAAAATTAATTCAATCTACCTTACATTATTTATAAAAAAATAAATGACTAAAATATAAAAGTAATTAAATATATCGTCAAATGTACTTATAATTTATTACGTAACATTATATATGCTGACATAATCGTCTTTTATCAGAGTTATTTAAGACATTGTTTAAAAATATGTATTCAGAATGGTAAGCATCAGTGTGTACTTACTATATAGTGCAGAAATAAATATAATAGTAATATAAACAATACTAGTTAATACTAGATACAGAATTTTAATAACATTATTTAAAAGTAAGTAAGAGTATTAAGGTGAAAACAGAAATAAAACAGATAATAAATCTACGATTGGTACTATACATTCAATATTTGTTAAAAATTAATATTATAGTGAGAATATAGAGTGAAAGAGGAAATACGATATCTTAAGTTTGTTTTCTAGTATTAGCATAATTGTGGTTTGAAAAAACTGTGATGAATATTATTTTTTTTAAATTTATTAATTTTGTATTACTTGCAGCCTGCAGGTATATTTATTGTTTAATGTTTACGAACTAATAAGCAGTGTGACTTAAGATTTTAAACTTTGTTTAGCTATAAAATCTATTATATTCACCACTAATGACTTAGTTTCTTTAAAGAAATATTGTTCATATAAAGCTTTGAGTAATGTTTGGGCGTTGACAATGTCACTCGCATCTTAGTTCATCTGACGGTATCCATCATTTGCTTTACTACCTTTGTATCAAAATAACACAAGTGCACACGAACATAGCTCACCAGCAGGCTAGAAGAAGTCTATTTTAATGAATGTAGTTAATATAATGTTCTTAATAATTACACATAATTAGTAAATGCCTAGGTACTTATACTTATAAATTTACAATCAACTCATCGTCATTATATTTTTTAATAAAGAATAAGTTTTAAGAGGACGCCACACTCCCAAGTGTTATCTTCGTCTTACAAACGTGCTACATACCAAATTTGTACTCAGCAGTTCTTTTTGTGTAGTAACCTTCAATAATAGAGTTAATTGACCGCTATTACCAAACGTAAAGCTAATAACATTATCTTTGTTTCCTCATGGGGGTTATACGATGTTTTAATAATACGAGTTATGAGCAATTTTAAATTTTTATATATTATATAGGTACTCATAACTTCAAAAATACTGTATAAACACAGGGAATGTCCTTACTTTTAGGTTTGATAATTTGAAGATCACTACACACAATTTTAACTTATGAAGACAAATTTACTTTGTTGTATGATTGTAAGACGATGACCGCATCATATGCTGGTATAGTAGCTCTTAGTAATGGTACCTAATATATTTTACATGTTGATATGAAATACTAACCATCATATTATCGCAACTTAGATTAATACTGCTTACCAAACATTGGGCTCATAACATAAATTTCCTATACTAGTTGTTTTCCGTGAATTTATAATGAAAATAAATTAATCTAAGTACTGTAATTATAATTAAAAATTAGACTATGCTAAATTAATGATTGTATATTATAACTATTAAGAATAATAAGTCGCTTGAAAGAGAGTTCATTATAATTACTGTATATTTTTCACAAGATAATGCGTTGCTGGGCCACACATTAGTGACGAGTTTATTCAGTATCGTATATAATATATTGTACTATGTATATTATATTTTAGTGATATTACTTCATTTTCCAATGTGTATGCAGTGGCGTAGAAAGACTTGTT
>PVMI01071576.1:8116-22140 GCA_008528875.1 Aulacorthum solani | reverse complement strand
TAGAAAGAATACTGAGTGAACGAATATTAAAATCAAATCGGTGTAACTGATATAAAATATAGTTCAAAATATTTTGATAGCACCTAAATGGTTAACAATTTAATCTAAAAAATAATTAACCTCTGATAATTAATACTTGATGACTGACAGTTAGGTAGAATCGCCACGTTACAAAAGTATCAAACATAACATTTATAACCTAATCGGTTAGATTCAAAATAAATGGAAAGAAAAAGTGGATTTGTTAATTTAGAAAATATTTTCTCGAATCCACAAAATAGCTCATGCAGGTTATAATTTTTTATTCATGCCCTTATTTTATTTTTTTTGTATATATACCTACCTTTTAAAATTAATATCCACAAGTTAATGTTTGTATTATAATGTTACTCTTTGGATATTGGCGGTTTTATTCGATGTGCTTCAATAGTTGTATTTTATTATTTTATATTTACATTTTTTAGTCATGCAAGGAATCAGAGACTAAAATACTGAACACTCTTTTAGGATGTATTTATTATATTTATAACTTTGGTACTATTTTATAGCACTACCTACCTAAGATTAGAATAAATCAATTAAATTATTTTTACTGACCAAAAAATAGTCATCAATGCTACACGATAGCTATACTTCGGTTTACATCGATTCACTATCGGTATATATTAGGTGTATTAACATTTGTAGTTTAAAAGAACTGTATTTGACATATATAAATAGCGAGTGAAAAGCAGCTGTAATAGCATGGGTCCACGGGCGGTATGTGAAGCTCCACCCAGAGGGTCACGTAAAACTAAATTATGATAAAAAGGTCATAGTAATAATTGCGTACGTTTATTGGGTAGGTAGCTAATACAGACATGTATAAAAACCGCCAATGATGTCCATTGGAATGTTTTAATAATGTTACAACTGACTTTATACAGCACACACAATCAACTGTCACAGAATTAGAAAATATGTTAAATAAAAACGTTCAGGACAAGTGACAACAAAGTTACGAAAATCGTATATTGGATTTTTTTTTTTGACTAAAAAATACATTTTTAATCATTGTGTGATGCCCAAATTGCCGAAAACTACTACACGACTGCGGCGGAGTTGGCGTCGGACGTGCCGGAATTTTCGGCGCTCGGCTGACGACCACCGCTACGATTTAGCTGTCCGCGTAGGCCTTCGAACATCTTTTGTCGGCTGTTCCGGCCGTTTTCGGACATCTCGCTGACTGCGTTGGACACGTGCGTCGTGACTGCGTCGAGGGCGCCCGTGACTATGCCCACCACCGGCCAATCGCCAACGACGTCGTCGATGTTCCTGATGCCACTGGCCAGGTAACCACCACCAGTGGCCACGGTGGCGCTGAGGCCGTCAAACAGCTGGCTGAACAGGTATCCCAGGGCAAGCGTGGTCCGGCCACCGCCCTGGGCAAACTCCCCCAACGACTTGTTGGCCTCGCTACCGAATTCCGATACCGTCGCGCCCGTGTTCTTGACCAGTGACTTGAATACGTCACCGATGTTCTCCACTCCTTTGATTGCCGTCTTTGCGCCGTCCGTGACCATCGAATTCGTCTTGTCCAACACATTTGAGGCCGTGTTGCTGGGTGTTACCGGGTCATCTGCAGGCACGGGTGTAGTGTGGATGTTGCCCATCTGTATGAGAAAAATACGAGAACCACATTATCGACGGTAAGAGTATATGTATACGCTTATATGGGCCACGGGAGAGGTTGAGTTTCAAGTTTTCGAGTATTTTTAATATTGATAAAAAAACCCGATTAAAGACAAAAAAAAAATGTAGGTAGTTAAAAATAATTCAAACGAATTTGTCTTCTTTTCTACAACTGTATAATGTTTTTACACTGAGTATCAGGTTTAGATATAAACCTTAATGTGCATTACATTAGGTTAATTAAAGAAATAGGATATATGCCTATTTAATTCACATTAAATATTTAGATGATTGGTGAAATATAAATGAAATTAACTCTAATGCACATAATAACGAATAACGACTGCATATAAAAGTAGTTTGTAGTGTATTGTAAAGTGCTTACTTAATTCGATTCTGTAGAAATAATATTACTGATATAATTATTGTCAAGATGCCTCTACGCCCGCATGTGTTGTCTCTGTCTTACAAATGTACAACATGGAAAAAACTATTTTATGAGGGACAACGATATACTCCCTTTGTATTTACAGTTGAATTCCCAAAATTCCACAACGCATAGCAAAGAACTTTATTTGTGTTTAAGAGTTTTTATTTTTTGGATAACATAAGTACAATCAAAAAGGTATTAGTTTGAAAATATTAGAACTGTTCTGTTTTTTTTTCATATAGCTATAAAAATGATTGGTTAGGGCTATCAAAAAAAATTAAAAACAGCACACAGATACAGAATTTTTCCCATGTGTTGTAGGATTTTGGTATTTCTTCTATAAATACAGAGGAATTTTAGTTGTTCCGCGTAAAACAGTTTTTGATACGTTGTACACTTTTTAAGACGTAGATTCTAAGCTAGTGCAGTGTCCTCTTAATAAAAAATATGTACACTGCATAATAGCCATCATTAACAATACAAATAACGTCATGTTATAAGATCTAATGCAGTAAATTCATTTTTTTTCAAGATTTTTAAATTTATTATATTTTTAAGTATCGATTCTGTTTGTTTTGTGACCATTGCTGAAGTGAACAAGAAATTTAAGCCATTTTAAGCATACATAAACAAAATTGTTAATCACAAGTTGAGTTATATTAGAGTGACCAGTTTTACAAAAAAAGAAAACATTACAAACAACTTTTGGTTTAATACTCTAAAAAAAACCATACACATTTTTTTAAAAATATTTTTTAATATTGGCAATATAATTTTATAACTTTGCCATTTTTAAAAACAAATAATGCACCAACTCACAATAGCTGAAAGAAAAAAGACGATACGTAGTGACAATAATAAACACAAACGCACGTTACTATTCGACATAATATTTTGTTCTACTTTTTGACAAATCAATATAATATCTAAATATATCATTGATTATAAATAGTATTATATATTTTAATTCGTAATGCATATGCTATACGACTTGTATCATGCTTATACTATATTATTGCTCATTGGCATCGGCACTCGATGTTCGTTCCACCGAAATTTTAGTCTGTTATTTATAACTTTAGTTTCATGTTTTAAATATAAACTGTTTTATAATTGAATCATTCATTTATTTTATTCTTTTACAAAAATTCATAAATTGTAATTTAATTATATGGAAATAACGGGATTAAAACGAGACAATCTTCTAAAACCGGACAAAAAGCGTTCCGTTCGGAGTTTTTCGGGACAACGGGACATGATGATCAAAAAAGGGACAATCCCGTTTTAAACGGAACTTATAGTCACCCTAAATTAGCTGCACACGTGTAAAGGTATGTCATATTTTATTGTAAATGTTCGTATTATGTGTAACTACATTAAATTTATCATTTAAATGTGTAATTAAAAAAAAGTTGATGTAACTCAAACAGTTTTTTTTTAAATTAATTAAACACAAAAGCATTATCAAAACAATATCAAATAATATAAATATATAATAGTGTCATACGTTCATTCGAGATTAAAGCTTCGCTCTTCTATTAAAGGTGAGCAATAATTTAAATATATATCATAAAGTAACAATGTAACATAATGATTTATGTCAGTGACGTGGTTAGGATTTTTCTGAGGGTGGAGGTCTAATAATTTGTTATATAGTGAAGTCGCATCGCAGTAACTTGCATAATTGTTATGGGGGGGTCAACTCTATTTTATATTGGTATAACCACAGATTATTGAACTCTTTAAGATTACATGTGAGCTAAATTTGCATAATAGGTACAATTAAATGATTTATGGGTTGTCTCCTATGAAAACGGTCTGCTTCTACCTTATATGTTTATATATTACAAACCGTGGCATCAGTGTTCACCCTAATTTTCGTTTAATAATTATTGGGTGAGTTATAAATATGATGATTTTTTGAATTTTTAAATATAGATACGAAGGTGCTTGATTTCAAATATTTTTTTAGAACGTTTAAGGAGTGCCACTTAGTGATTAAAACTTATTTTTTTTTAAATGAGAATCAACTTTTTTTATTGAAAATTGTGAGGAAGATGATGATTTTTTAAATGTCCATGTATCTAAATAACAATTCAAACATATATACAACCATAGATAATATTATATTAATAATTAATAAAGTACTTAAAAATTGCTTCACAAAAATAGAAAAATAGATAAAGTATTTAATCTTAGACCTTTTTACAAATAAAATGTTGACGGATTAATATTAATTGCTATAATATTTTCAAACCATCGTCCATCATAGCCCCAATATCTTCCAAGCATATTATAATTATTCCTTAGAAGTTAGAACACAATGTTAAATTACTCGTTCAAATTTCGATTTATATATCTATCTCAAAATCTTCATGAAAGTCATCCACTTAACAATTTATAGACAAATTGTGATTCCGATTTGATCAAATAGTTTATACTTTTCTTTAATATTAAATGTACTAATCACCTAGCATTGGCAAAAAAACAAAACGTTTAGTGAATTTAAAAATCAGTTTATACGATTTAAATTTTTAAATTACTAAAAAAAGTTAAAAATAATAAGTGTAACGTTTTTGGCTGTATGCGTTGATTTCTATTTTTTCTTTTTATATTTTTATACTTTTATGTTTAAATATTTTATCATNNTCATGTTTATTGTGATATTTCATCGTCTCTGTTTGTGCTGATACACATCATATTATATTATAATATTATTATTATACACGAAAAATAAAATAATAAAACACCTTACGTCTGTACTGCTGTCATAGTGTTGTGTACTCATGTGCACCTAACAGTATGCGTACTACTAAAAATACAATCAACATGTTACATACACATGGTGACATTGACATTATAATGATAAGATAAATACGCCCAGCAGACATGCAGAAATGGGTTCTGCAAATACTCATCAATCGTGATAATATTTAGTACGGTAATTTGTAAAATAATAATTATCAGTATTATTATTACACTTCGGCAGTATTGTAGTAAACTAATATATACACTATGTCACTATGAATTATGGTACACTAATTTAGGCATTTGCTTATAGTATCTAATATTATACTATTATGTACCTACATCATTAGTACAGAAATGCAACTTCAGGAAAAAAAAATTAAAAAAAAATCATAATATGAATGATGACATATTATTATACAATAGAAAAATAACGTCCGGGACTTATTTTTTGTTATACGATGTACCTTTGTAGATAACATTATAATATTATATTGTTATTAGTAGATCTGAGATAGGTAATACCCGCCTATTATTGCTATGTACGATTTATAGGTCATACAAATCATGATCACAACTGTTGTATCGTATATTTTATAAAATACAATATGTATAATTTACCTTTTATGTCATTTTTGATTTAACTGTATAATACATTTATTTTACGATCACTGCAGATTTAAAATTTATGTGATTGCTAAATATTTTATTACGTGTTGTTCAACGTCATTTTAGAAAAACAAAATATTATTCATTGTGACATATGGTCATTTTGGTCTTAGACGATCATCTCGAAATTGTTATACGAAACTGTACACGAATTTAATCGAATGGTTTACGTACATGCCACTTATATGTATGCAAATAAATACATTTTTACTAAAGATCGGATACGTAAATATTAAAATTGACACATAATATTTGACTATTAGAACATATTTTTTTGTTTGCTTTAGACTACCTAGACACCAATTAACTTGCTATGAAGTATGAGAAATGACAATTATTTATCGTTGGTTACAAATTATTTTAATTGTGAATATGGATTTTCAATTCATGTTGAAATTATTTTATTTTCTGTTTGGTATCATTATGATATTTTAAACTTTTGTTTTGTATTGACTGACTGTATTTTTTTTAATTTGAAATCTTGAACTAAAATATTTTCTGAATGTTTGCCGTGTATAAATATACCTACTGAATTATGTACAAATAGTAATAATTTTATCATGTAGTTGTAAAGGTTATAGATGGGTTGAGTAGAGCATCGATATTTTGAGATGGCGCCCTCGGGCCTTGCTCCACAAAGAAATTTAATTTTGAACCATCGTATAGTAATTTAAATTAAAATAAAAGATATATTACACAGTAATTTTAAAATTAATAATAATAATATTGTACTAAACTACTAAATATCGATTCCTTTGAATACTTAACGTAAAATCTACAAATTAAATTCTCAAAACCTATAATGATAATCCGTCAAAGTATTATGTATCTATGCATGTGTCACTTCCGGTTTGCAAATATACATAGCATCGACATTCTAATGTGAAATAATTATCACAAACATTTCTTTTCGATTTCACCTCTACTACTACTACTACTACTATTACTATTATTATTATTATTATTGTTACTCCTTCCTTTATGTTCTCACCGCAATCTCACTCAACACAATTAGCATTCCAGTATAGGATTACCATTATGATCTATTATGCACAAACGCGCACAATACGAATACTATTTATTATTATTTATCTGTAAGACTGTAGTGTAACCAAGTGAATATGACAGACGATTGGTACACAATATCGACGTATATGTTTAGTTACTGGAATAAAAAAAATCTATATATTTTACCGTTGATACTTTGCACTGCATCAATAATTAAAATGTACCTTAATATACGTGCCCCGAATGTAGATTATTATACGCGTTGTGTTACTTCACGCGCCTAGTTAAAATGCAAATAACTTATTAAACCGAATTTAAATCGCAGTCATAAATAATTTAAATTGTACCTATAAATAATTAACACCTATTTCGATGGTGTCGAAAAACAAAATAGGTAGTTACTCGTTTTAAATCAATATAGGTATAGCCCGCCCAGTTGGCTGCGACAGTCCGCAAACGTTTAAAATTCAGTTGAGGGTATCGGACGATGTTTTAAAATGGAAATAATAACACTGTTGAAATATATTTTTACGTCCGTCTATAGCATCGTTTTATTATTATTTTACACTGCAGTTCATTGGTTAGGTCCATGTGTTATAAATAAAGTGTGCACTGCGTACTAAAATATACGTCGTCGTAGTTCTGCACCGTCGCAACGACTCGACATTTTTGTATTTTACATTTCAAGCACTATCACCTATGATCGTTGGTGTCATAATCATAATCAACGACAGTATGGCACTCACAGGTCAAACGTCGTTTGTTCAACTGTTAATCAATTTCAATAGCGTAGTAGATGCCTATACCTATCTATATAGTACGACTGTCACAACTATATATACCACCTGATAAGCCTCAACATTTTGTAGGCAAACCGGCGCCTCGGATTTTATTATACACATTAAAAATTATATACAATACCCACTATAATATACTTAGAATAAACGTAAGGATATTATTATGGCGTTCTAGAAAAATTGCGTGTTTCAAAAATAATTAGTTTCCATCAAAAAATCTAATTAAAAAAATTACAAAATTTACAAAATCTAATTTCTGTAACATTATATTATTATTAATTTATATCATAACTTACTTGTACGAGTCATACTTTACGAGTACCTATATAATATAGTAATAAGATAAAAATCAATTTTTAATGGGTTCATAATAGGAGAACCACCCTTCTTTCAATCCCTTGAACGAGACGAGTATAAAAAAAAGTTTCGACATAATATCTTATTACTCCTGACATACTCAACCCGAGTCCGACAAGCTTAAATTTAAGCCCCCAGAGAAAAAAAACTCAAAACTAAAAATTACACTTATTTAACAATTATATTTTATTACCTAACTACATAAAACATACAATGTTATGTGACTATAAATGTATTTTTATATTTTATAAATTACTCTCCTGCTTTTAGGCATCTTGGTTATCATCATTTAGCTATGTCTGTTTATTATAATGTTACAAAAATTATATGCTTGTAGCCCAAGCATAAAACTGCAAAGGTCGAAGTTAAAACGGCATTTTATAGGTACCTATACGCAGTCAGTGGAGTTAAGCAAAAATTTGGCACTCTACCTAATCTGAAAATGGCTTTTATTTTGGTAATAAAATATAATATTCCTAACAAGCATTGAAGTATGATACAAATATGTACTACAATTAATACAGTTTCAATTTCAATTTTTAATTCATACACTTAATTGACGCAAGGAAGACTATAATATGTCATAGAATTTATGATCGATTTTCAACATCTTGTTCAAGAACAATTCCTATCAATAGGATTGTAATCTGGCGTAGTAGAACGAAGAACAATAATCTTATACTAATACTTACTTATCTATATCGGGCTGAATAACAATAATCAGAAATATATCTAAAAAAAGAGAAAACAGTTAAGTCTATAAGTATAATATTTAATAGACGATAAACGTACGTAGACACAGAAGTTTAGTAGGTTCAATACATTACTCCATACATCTTTATACTATATAGATTTATATACAGCTAGGTTATTCATAATAATTCATCTGTTATTCGGATGGACTCATGATTTGAGGGTACTGCCCTTTTCCTCACCTCTTGATGAAGTTTTAGACCTGATCTTACTCTATATGTTACCTCATATTTTGTTAAAGATACCGTGTCTGTGTGTAGTGTGTACCAACATTGCCACCAATAACAGAGTACCTTAAAATCTACAAAGTTAATTACGACGGATATTTTGAATCAAGTATACACATATAGGCGCAATAGGGGTGGGACTGGGGGGATTAAGAACCCTCTCAATTTTATCCATATAGCTCCCTCCCCAATTTTTAATCATATTATTGTTTAAAATATCAATTACCATGTCTGCAATGCTTCTGATACAATTTTAGCATGGAATGAATTGGACTATCGATTAGATGTTGTTCGGGTAGGTACCATAAATTAAATTAAAAATATCATTCTTTTTTATCAATATCATAACTTAAACCTAATAACTTAAACAGTTATATAGTCATTTAAAACAATTTTAAATAAATAACGCTGCCGTATAATACTTACATTTATTTATTCACACATATCTGTTAGAAGGGGTCTCATCTACTCAGCCGCTGTATATTAGTTCCAAAGGATATTTGTTTATTATGTAGGTATGTTGATTCAGATGGCTGACGATTCTACTGGACATATTTTGTTTGATATTATATGTTGTTTTAGCAGGCTATATCGATTCTATGTAAACAGTATGGCATAAACAAACAAAACAATATTAAATAATAATACATACAATGTAACGTCTGTTATA
Organism: Aulacorthum solani; assembly: GCA_008528875.1. Classification (NCBI taxonomy): domain Eukaryota; kingdom Metazoa; phylum Arthropoda; class Insecta; order Hemiptera; family Aphididae; genus Aulacorthum; species Aulacorthum solani. The sequence goes on along the minus strand of PVMI01071576.1, from coordinate 12,810 downwards.
GTAAAATATAATATTATGTAAACAAAATGATGCAACTCAAAAATAGAGAATGGTTATTATTTTTACAAAATTCAATAAAATTGTAATTTTTTCAAATAGTGTTTTGATACCAGTTTTTATAAAAGTGAATACATCAATTTTTAATTTCTATAATGGTCAAATATTGTTATATATATATAGATTTTATTTTATAATTTTTGTTTTTGCTGATTTTATTAATTGTGTTCAGTACTCATATTCTCATATATAAATCAGTTTTTAATTCATTGAACTTGAAAACAAAAAAATATTGGGATGTCATTTAGTGAATCGATTTAGTTTTCAATGAAACCATTTTGCAACTGTTAGTTTGTTCGTTCGATTGATATTGAAGACGATCCTCATATTTTCTGATAACATTTAGATGTTTCACCAATGTAATATTATCACAGATTTTTTTTTTAGTTAAAGTATATCATAATAACATAGTAGCCGACTGAATCAACGTATTATAAAAACAAATTCAGTGGGTCGTCGATAGCCGTTGCAATCGATAATAGTATCTATTACAGGTAAAAAGGTCATTTCGGCTGAATTAATATTGATATTCAGCTAATTTCCACAAAGATATAATGGTATACGATTTTTCGGTAATAATGCTACACAGACAGTCTGCGTGAAAATGCAGAGAAGGAAAATAAAGTTCCAAAGTACCTATACATACAATATTTATTTTATATTTTCAATTAGTTTTTTCCCACAGGGAAAACACGAGCCGCAATTCGCATACAAGCTTAAAAAACCTGCAGGACAGCAGTTATTGTGTGCCTTCAAAATGCTGGGCTGCATACTTATTCAGTCCCGTCCTTAAATCGATTTCGACGCAGCGTCCGAGTGTACACGACAGCCGGCCACTTTATAATCATTATTACTGCCTCTCACAGCCGAGTCCACAAACGACAATATTATTGGAATATAGACCACCAGTTTCCGTGCAGCATGTGTAAAATATCGTATTATAGGTATTTTATTTCGATTTCGTCAGTGGTGCCTTAATCAACTTTGCGACAACCAGCTCGGATTTTACTTCTAGAAATCTCAGATTCTCTACCAATTTTCTTCCGAGCACATTTTTTTTTATAAAACGTATCATGTCACCATATTCAATATTTAAACACTTATTGTGCATTACAAATCACTTAAGTGGGTACATTAAAACGTATACATTTATAATTATTTTTATCACTCATCATTTTTCATAAAAATTTAATATTTTATTTTTAGATAGATCCGCCCTTGAACCACAGACACGAATTTTGCGAACCCTCGGGGGGCCGAGGACTATACTTTAAGAACCACTGATATATAGGCTTTAATAATAATATGGAGGTACACCGTACACGTCGTTATATTATACGCACCGTAAATTGTAAAATGTGTTGGTCATTGAGGCGTCCCTGAACAGTACGAGGAACTATTAGAGCTTATATATTAATAGACAAGAACTGTGGATAACAACAGAATTCGATTAAACACTCGCAGCGCTGTATATAGGCTGTCTCGACGACAAAATATAATAATCCATACGTCTTACCGCATTTCCCATACATTCAGTCACTCGGCCACCGAAAAGCGGCCTGTCTGTGTCCATGCCCGGTGGTGTGCAATCACTTCTTGTCTACGAGTATAAGGTCTGTGGAGGGACTTGAGATGAGAGCATCGAGTGGCGCAGACACGCTTGTGGTAGACGAATTAGTGGGTTCAAATGGAGAAAACGTGCGAGTTACCAAGATTTTAAGACTATGACGCTACTATACGTTCAGAAAGGTACTCCTATAAAAATAGCAAACGTAACTGAACATAATATTATAATGAAATTGGTCTTTGGATGTACGAAAAGTTCCAAAAATCAGGATTGTACCTATATGCATTTGAAATGTATCATTAAAGAATACAAGGGTGAGCATTCTTGGTGATTCCTTCTGTGTGCAGTGTGCACATTACTGATAATTTAAACAGCGAACACCACATGCGTCGTTGTATATATTTCTAAAAGTATTGACTTTTTGCCACCATTTAGCTTTGAAAATTGAATGGGATACAATTCTGACATTTTATAAAAATGATAGTGATTTATTTTTATTTTTTTCCCATCATGTTTATTTGCTTAAACTACTATTAACCTTTGAAATTCAAAAGAAATATCTATGTGTTTAATCTCGTAATCTGAAGCAGAGTAATATTATCTTAATAACGAGTGTTCGTTGTTGTAAGAAGTTACAACCACTTAACTACTTAAGATACTATAAGATGCAAGTTGAATACTAAAAACAATTTTGATTGGGGGTAACGAATGTACCGGCATTTCAGTGGTATTCAAATATCACCACAGTTTTATAAAGAAGGGACTCAACTTTCATGTCTAGTTCCTTAGTTCGTAAAATACTGAAATGTAGAAGGTGTAAAGTATTGGTGTCAACTTTCACAGTAGTCTTGAAAATGTAATACAAGCGAGTTAGTAGTTAGTGTATAGTAGAGAGCTCTTAGAGTCTTCACTTGTCACAATCAGCAAAAAAAAAAACAAAAAAATGTATAAGTATGTTAACAATAAATTAATTTTGATGCTTATTACTGGCGAATGATAGTGAGTATTATATTGTATCAAATATTTATAGGATATTAAAAAAATATTAAAAATAGCGTTTCCATAACATTAAGTGTGGTTCAACGTGAAAATAATTAAAACCGTATAGCTTAAAACAGTGTGTTTTACATTTTTATAAAAACTTTTACATTTAGTTACATTTTGACCTTCAGATAACGGTTTATGGATAAGCCAGTCCAATAAACAGCATGCGTCAGGTGATTTATTTTAATGTAACATGTGTACATTTCAATAATTTTCGTTTTTTTTTTTTTAAACACTGGTTGCAATTTAACAATTTTACATTATTTTAGTCGGTACGTAAATAATTATTCACATAAAAAAAACATTATTCATAAAATAATAATTATTAATAGAACCTTTAAACCGAAATTTAAAAACCAAAAGTTTCGATGTATGCCGATATATTATACATAGGGTTCGCGTTGATCTAGTGTTATTATACTTATTAGATGATTGATATTAAACATTAGATGTTGTTAGAATGTTTTGAATAACGAAACATATAATATTATAATTAAATAATTTTTTTTAAAAAAACTGTGTCCATTATTGTTACATCAACAGTTTAAAACAATACAGCTACAAAAGTGTCACTCCCTTCAAAAAAACGCCCGCACTCGACCTCATATTTTTTTTCTTTTCTTTTTCTTTTTAAACAACTCCAAAATCTTATTGTGTAGCTGTTGTCATTAATGCCAAGATATTATTATACGTAGGCATACAGAACCGTCAGCCGAAATGTTGGTTTCGAATGCAAAGGGGATTATACTTTATAAATAATTACAATACTGACGTAATTCACACATTTTTGGAGCATACAAATGGATCACATAATAACTGGGTTATAACTTATATTTAAGTTCGCTACACCAACATGTGTTGTGTTTTTTTTTTGTGGGTCAAATTGTCTAAAGTCGTATCTGTAAGTTGTATATGGTCTGCGTATCAGTTACCAACAATATACATCGGACCTGTTGTGGATACGGCGCATGTCTGGTGCTAATTTGTAAGTTTTTTGGAAAGTCGAAAGCTGTATATTTTTTGTGGTGTCTGGTTATCAGTCACCACCTATGTAAGTTGGATCAGAGTGGGCAATCCGCCCACGACGGATTTGGGTACGGCGCTAGTTATATTTTGGTTCAAGTGCAACTCTGTTTAAATGGAATACAACAAAGAAATTACGAACGAAGTAATAACACGTAAAAAATATTTATAAAAAACAAATAATAATAGTAATAGTGCGACGAAGGAAAACGAAAAATAAACATAATATTTATATTAGGCAACTCAACGAATTATCATTTAGCGCAGTATAAAAAGAAAAACAAATTTAAGACGGGAAAATTAAATTAAAGGAACGCAATTTTATGACCATAAAATGTAAAGTGGGTTTAACCGCAATTTACGTTTTATTGTGTAAGAATTCCAATAATGAAATTCTCTAGTCCTATATAATATGTATTTGTTTTAGAAATAAATCGGAGCTATTACACTGTCATAACTCACAAGTAAAACATGTATCCAGTAGGTAATTACTTTACACTAAGTTGGTCTCAAACCCATCGCATGACACACGCTCGAACACATTTCGCTCGACTCGCCTAAACACGTTTTAATTTTTATGCGCGTGAAAAAGCAATTAGCCCAAACGCAAACAGGCCTTTTCTATGTTGTATATATTTTAAGCTTAAAGCGAAGTACGAGAGTTGATATTTATCAATGTGGGTACAGACTACAGAGCATACCTACCTATTATATTAATACGCCCTTTACGAAATATTACTCAAACAATAAATTGCTCGCGTTACGATGGGAACTCGTTTGACGTGTTTGTAATTTTTCGTCATGTTCATCAATAGGTAAATCGATTAATCATAATAAACCTGCACATAGCTACATTAGTTACAGTGGTATATATGATATAATAAAATACATGTATTGATGTACACATAATACTATATTACTGTCTATGTATAACCATTGATTTTAAAATACATATATTTAAGTATATTTTAAAATCAATGGTATAACCTATTGTATACGTATA
>PVMI01071553.1:2414-16956 GCA_008528875.1 Aulacorthum solani | reverse complement strand
ATAGAATAATTACGACCTGGTAATAATGATTCTAATGTGCATTCAATCGGGGTTGTTGGATCATCAATTGACTCTCTAGTAGCTTGGACTACCAAAACATTACTATCAGTAGAAGTTGTTGCTGTAATTGCTGCTGATGCCACAGCTGATGATGTGGATTGTTGTCGTGAGGAACCATTTAGTGATTGATTAAGATTATTTCCCAATGATAATACCGATGATACAATCAGAGAATCGGAAGCAGATGAAGAAGATGATAGAGAACCTGTAAGAACTTCCGCATAGCTCACTTGATATGCATCTTGCCAACTCATTGGATCAGCCTTCCATGTTAATTGTAATACACCACCACCTCCATCTTCATTCAAATTATTTCCATTTGTATTGCCACTACTTATAACTTTTAAGTCGATCACAGGTAGAGGTTCTATAAAATATACAAAACATAAATGCAATTAATCTAATAGATCTAAATTTAAATATATTTAAATTATTACATACTTAATGTAACATTTACAGAAGCAGGCCAAGAAGCCACTTTCCCAGAAACTGTCTTCACAAGAACTTGATAAGTTCGACCTGGTTGTAGTAACTGTGTGTCGTACACATCACACCATTGTGTTGAACCCCCAGAATTAGAACTATCACCATCACGAGGACGAGTAAGTGTTATTGGAGTAGTTGTTTGTTGGGTTTGATCACTAATGCTACGATGAGATGCCAATTGGTTTAATGAAGATTGCTGTGATGGCCTCTTAACATTGACAGATATTTGATATTTGTCAAATTCACTAAACATAAATCGAATTAAAAAAAAAATACTTTCAATATTGTGTGCAAGAACACAGCAATAATATTCACAAGTAATAACATGTAGTTATAATAAAATGTGATAATAATATATGATTTAATAAAATTTATTTTATTTTATCTTAAAATATAATTATGAGAAATTTTAAATCATAAAATGGAACTTTTATTTTTATAATTTTGTATATTTTACTTATTACTTTTAACAATTAAAAATAATTATGAAATAATTATAAATTGAAAATTAATACCTCAGACAAAAAAATATTGAAATAATATAACATATTGTTTTATACCTAAAATATAACTCAGTTGTATGAGTAAAAAATAACTTACCAAAGACCTTTTGGTGGTTCCCAGTGTACCCGTAAGCCATATGAACTTGTTTGTCTAGGATCAACTGCCACATTCAATGGTTTTAAAGGAATAGTCCGATATTGAGCAGTTGTTGGTGCAGATGTTTCATCTTCACTAACAGTATGTACACTTATGTTGTATGCACGCCCAGGTACAAGACCTTTAAATGCTGCTTGTGCTGGACCTGGTGGTTCACCTTCCCTTTCTACATAAACTGTTGATTCTGGTGAATCCTGAGGCTCAACACTTACCTATTAAAAAAATGTATTTTTTTGTATATTATATAAAACCATTGAAGCTGGATGGATACTCATGAAATGGTAAAATTTAATAGTACAAACCTTATAATGAGTGAATACACTAGCTGGATAACTAGGTTGCCAAAGCACCAGCAATGTTGTTTCATTTCTAAACCATACAATAAATTTTCCTGGAGTGCTAGGTTCTGTAAACAAACAAAATTATATATGAAAAAACTACAAACTGAAAAATTGTCATATTATGTATTGAAACTTACTAGTAGTAAAATTCTTAGATATATAAGCCACGCTTTCTTTATGTTCATAAACTGTAAACAATTGTAACTGATAGGTAGCTCCAGGTGTCAAATCTTTCAAAACATATTGTTGCTGTGTGTCTCTAGATAAATCAGTTTGAGATGAGGCAGTGGATGGGGAGTTACTAGCATCAACAATTTTCACAAACTGTTCTTGTTGTTGCTGCACAATACCAGATGTAGAAGATGGAGATAAACTGATAACCTACAACAAAGTATAAAATATTTGTAAATCGTACAATTTTATAAATATTAAAATGTATACCTAAGTATATAATATGATTTATAATATTATTATTAAGTGTAAGCAAGTACCTATACAGATATTACCAATAGTTCAGAAACAAAATAAAAAGTATATAACTCTAATAACACACACGATAGAATACAAAGATCTAACATTGAGCAATCCTTCTAATTTGTTGGCTTTAAAGTTTAAAGTAAAAAGTCTTACATTGCCATTAATTTAAGAGAAATGAAAAAATATTGATTCAATAAATACAACTATCCTTTTTTTATTAATATTTAATTGAATTGTAACATTTAGTATTTTTAGAAATAAATAACTAGCAACATGTTTTTGGAATACAATGTACTGTGGCATGGTTGAGGTGGGGCAACGGTATCATTTTGCCCCCCATGATATGCCAACTTAAAAATAAATAAATTTTTCTGTACTTAATACTATTTATTAATGTGGGTACCTACAACATTTGTTTCTAAACTATAAAATGAGTCTTTAAATTTGTGTTAAAAGAAACAATTAGGTATAAATGGAATAAAAATATATTTAAGTTGTTAGAGGGAGGGGAGGGTTGATTTTGGTTAACAAATTGTATGCCTTCCTAGTTTTTTACCCAGTTATGCGACTTCATATGTTTATTTATTTTTCAATATATGCATATTTTGGTCGTTAAGTAGGTACAGTAAGACTTCGGTAAGATAGAAACGCCACTAACAAGGACAATTTCTTTGGTCCCAATTCAAATATATAATGAATGTGAACTTAATCAATCAGGAAACTTTGCCAAGTTGGAAACTCAGTTAAGACGGAGCAATTGGACGGTCCCAAGCGATTCTGTCTTAACAAAGTTTTACTGTACACAAAAATAAATAAGTGCTACCTGAATATTCATTCTAATAAATATATTGTATACTTTAAATATCATTACTTTTAATTTAAATCCATTGTAATTTCCCAGCAATGGAGGTGACCATTGAACATGTGCTGTTTTTCCACCTTTTACCGTTACTGTTAAATTTGTAGGTGGATCAGGTGCTATTTTAAAATGTTTAAATAATGAAACAATTAGTAAATACTAATGGACATGAGATTATTATTTTTGTAGCTTTGAAGTAACATGTACTTTTTAAATCATATTTTTCATACCAGTAGTAATTGATGCAGTCCAAGTAAGCAACCATTGTGACTGGGGTGATAAAGAACTAGAAACAACTCCATTTATAAGAGTTTCTGCTCCAGATCCAACTGAAACTATTACATTTCCTGGAGTTTGTTGTGGTGAATTGTTACTTATTGAATTACTTCCTGTGCTTGAATTACTATAGTACAACCAAAAATCATAACGAGTCCCTGGTAAAGCTTGAGAAAAATGTATTACATCCCCTGAAAGGTTATTAAATATTTTAATTACCTAATATATATTTGATAATGAATGAAAATGTAGGGCTTTAGGACAGACAATAATAATATAATGTTTTAATACCTATGTCTTGAGCTGCAATAGTTGTGTTTGCTGGGGGATTACCGTGTGGAGGTTGATAATCAAGTCTATAATAAGCTTGTTGTAATGAAGATGCAAATGTCAATGAGTTTGAAGCAGGCAGTTGTATAGCTAAATCAGCTGCTCTCTATAAAAATGTTTTAAGTTTATGGGTTTTAATAAAATATAAATATTTACCTTACAGATAATAAATCATATACATTTATATACTTACAGCAGTTTTCACAGCAAAGAACAACAGTAATACTATCCACATTTTCACAGTTGACTTATTGATACTTAAACTAATAGTAGTAAATGAGCAACAATGTTATTAACTTAAATTACGGCTATGAAAATAAGCCGTTTTGAGTATAGTAGATTGAGCAAGAGTAAATGTAATAAGTAGACCAGATACCAATAGGAATATAGGTGCTACATTTTGCAAAATTACATTGAAATACTGTTTGTTGAATGATGTCTTCAGTTTGATCACAACATATACCAAAAAAGCCGCCGTTCATGTCTCAATAATGGATAATGTGTTATTGATTAATACTGATATCAATAGGCAACAGCATTTGGATAAAAATTTAAAAGTAATTAAACTGTCATTAAAAATATTCTTGTCCGATATTGTCTGGCTGTTATCAACGTTTAAACTTTTGTCTGCCAATACAAATTTAATAATTCGGGCCTGTATATGGCACTATGGCAGAGAAGAGCAATTAAGATTACACGGTGTAATACACAAAACACTTAATACATAATAAATAAATACATAAATAGGTAATACACTCGACACTAAGGGCTAAAAAATAATAATCACAATAATACTGACACAATTACGACTATCAATACTGTTTGGTCAACACAGAAAAAAATACAAAAAGATATCAACGTAGGAATTAGTGAGAAAAAAGTCTCATGATTTCACACGACGAAATCGGGCGAGAAAGTAAAAACGACTACTGCAATACCTGCGTCGTTGCGCGTTTACCACCACTACCACCAGCTACAACAACAATACACACACTACCGAACGGCGAACGGCGAACACCAAAACGAGTGTCGTTGCTTTCGTAATCAGCCCGCGGATCCCTAAGGCCTGGTAACCACGTAACGCACTGTCCAACACGCACACACTATCATCTACCTATCCTTAACAATAATAATTGCTTTCACAACAACCGCGGCGATAGCTCACTACTACCTATACACACCACAGAGAACAGCAAATAACAATCATAACATAGCAGCAGGCAGCAACAGTTCCGTACCCGCGTCGACGGCGGAGTGGGGGGCTTATCAGCGACTGATGAAGTCTTTTGTTTTGGTTTCCGTCGCTCGATGATTGTAAACGCGGTTGGAGGTAAACTCGAACAGCGATGGTGTGCCGTGTAGACTGCGGCCATGTAGTGTGGTCGGTCGTACTGCGGTCTCCGGTAGGTATCTATGCCGTCAGATCGTCGAACAGGACTACAGTATTAATTATTATTCTTAGGTATTACATTTTATTATCGTCCCATGTTCATTACTATGTATTATTATTATTATTATGTATTAGTCTGACGTCTGATTATCAAACAGCAGCACTGCTGATGTCCGTTGGTGCTACTGCAAAAAATTATAAAAATTATCTATGCAATCTGATATAGGTGGGTATCGATATTTGTTTTGTCGGAGGTGGAAATAATAATATTTTACTCAATAATAAAATACTTTAATATAATATATTAATACCCAGATAACGCTTCAATCCTTCAAAGTCTACCTCTAAAGTAAATATTACATTGTATAGCTAGGTACCTAATATTAGTTATAAATTTTAAATTGTAATAGATTGCATACACGATACCTACACTTTAATGATTATAAATTATAATAATATATAGGTATGATCTATAATGTTGTAAAAAAGTAAAATATCAAGTAGCTAGTCAATTATTGTTCTTAATAATTATGGAAAATTATAATACATTATATTATCCGTCTTTTCTCGTTTGTGAAATTGACTACTACCTAACTTGAATATCTCTTCGACAGTTAAAAAGAGAACATATACCTACCTACCTACTTATACTTAAGTGCCTATGGTTTCATCTGTGTATTCGTTATGTTATATTATTATAACGATTAGAAGTATACAATCAATAGGTACCTATCTACTACCTATTTGCTATGACCTAAGTGAAGGTCGTTAAAAATTCAATAATTTACTAAAGAATACCTATAGGAAAAAAATAAAATTTTTCAAACTTCACAAAACCGCCTGCATAGAACTTCAAAATATTGTATCCAAAATTAAAATCCTATTTGTACATCACTAAGTCAGCATAGCATCAATAAATTGCCAATCAAAAGACCAAAATTGATTTTACAAAAATATAAAAGAAGGAAGGTACATTTTTTTGGTGTGGAGGATTCTTTATGGAACGTTAGATAATAAAAAAACTAGTTTTATCAGAAAAAATATCACAAGCATAAAACATTAAAACAGAATCTTAAATGTGAAATACCTACTGTTTTGTGCCAATTTCAACATATAGAAATAGTAGATAAAAAAATGAAAATGTAGGACAGCCTGTTGTTAATTACCAGCAAATGCACTAAATTAAACGCAAAATGCACATAAATAAACTATGTCACTAAGTTACTCAACTGTAAGTAGTAAGTAGTATAGTCATTAAACTATATTGGTAAATATTTGGTCCTATACAAATCCAAATAATTTAAAAATAACTTGTTTTCAGGTTCTTGATTTTGGCCAGACCCATCCGTCTCTTTTATTTTTTGTAGTAATTACCTAGGGTTTCCATACCTTTGCTAAGCGTGGACTCAATCGCCTTGGGCCTTACTCTAATGACCGTGATTAAAAACCTTTTTAATACGATGGACAATCTAGCATGTAAGTCGAAATTTAGAATTTGAGTCAAAATTGTTTCCTTTGATAAAATATTATAAAATAAAATGTTATTAATTTAGTTTTATAAAGTTATTTTGTAAAATACTTTCTGTTTGATAAAAATATTATTACATAGAGTAGTATTATTTTGTTAATTTATTTTATCATCTCACTGTAATTTTTATAATATTTATACATTTTGTATACCTAATAATAGATATATTTCTTCATTTTATTCTATAATACTTATACTGGGTAGTTTTTTTCCACTTAACACTCATAATTTTCAAAAATTTAAAATGTTTTTGAAAAAACAATTTTACATAGTTTCTAGTCATTAAAAAACAATATTTTTAATATTTTCATCCTCAATATTTATTAAGTTTTCTTCTTTTTTTATAACAGCGTACAGTTTTAATTTCATATTTCAAAGTAGAATATTTTTCTAAGTATTTCGATACATAAAAATCGAATTTAGGACGAATAGTCTATAGCCTTAAAGGTATTTAAAGTTTTGATGAGCGGAGTGGAGTGGTACACCGAAAAATGTTGGTCCAATACTCTGCTTATCAATAATTTAAATACTTATAGGTAGTTATACCTAACTTATAAACTACTCATCTTAAATGCGATTTTTATGTATCGAAATACTCAGAAAAATATTTTGCTTTCGTAGATGAAATTAAAACTGTATGTTGTAATTCAAAAAAATTAAAAAATATTTAAAAATATAATATTTTTTTTATAAAAATGTGGTTCATAACAACTTGAAATAATGTAAAAAAATATTTTCAAAAACATAAATACTTTTTGAATAATTAGTATCTTAAGTTCGATGAATCACCCGGTAATTTACATTTATTAACATATTTTATTTTGTTATTTTAATGAGTGCAGAGTAGATGTAAAAAAATTGATATATCGCGTAATATACGTGCTAAAGAAAATATAATTAATGTTATAAATTGAGTTTGGATAAAAAAAATTGTTTATAAAAATGAGAAATTTACATAAATTAGACTAATAATATGGAGTACCAATACTAATAATTGCTTCAACCACTTTCCGAGTTCATCATTTGAATCCATGTATGCTTCTCTTATGCTAGATTCACTTTGAATCTGAAAAAATAGAATAATTATAAAATAATTAAATAAATATGCTTTAAAATTAATACTGTTACTATAACCTTACACCCCCAAGATTGTCCTAAACGAAATCTGTAAGTCATTATTTTGACGTTCGGTAAAAACAAATAATTTATATTTTGTCTCTAATTTTTGTACAAAAATGTAGAAAATAATTCCATAAATCTATGTTAGTGTTTTGAGTTTTGTCTTTTAAAAAAAAAATATGCTGTTTGCTCAGTCAAAAAAATTTTGAACATGTAATAAAAGGTTCCTCGTAAGTTGTTGTTAGTGGAGATTAAAGAACAAGTTAAGCATACATCCATAATAATTTTTTATGAGCATTTGAAATTAGAATTTTGACAAAATTCGTGAAAATCACGAAAATATGAAAATTAATTTGAGTTTGAAATTCATTAAAATTATGCTTTTTATTTCTAAGACTTTAAAATTGAATACATGATTTCTTATAAGTTTTCCTACATTCATCAAAACAAATAATTTATACTGGTAAGTCAAATAAAATTTTCATGAACGTTTGAAGTTGAATTTTTTACAACATAGTACTCGTATATCACTTCATTTGTCATAATAGCAATTTTCTTATTTTATTGTAATTCAAAAATGAATAACTGCAGATACACTTAAAATGTACACCATATGTTTATATTATCAATTTATATACTTCATAATATTTTCAAAATATTTTGACTCGTTTCGAGCTGTTTAAGGACATTTTCAATTTTCAATTTTTTAGTTTTTTTTTTCTATAACTGTCAATAAAATTTTCTTTGTCTTGTCAAAAAGCTTATAAATGTAATTCAAGGATCCTGATAAATATTCATCATATCAGTAAAAAAACATTAAAAATACATATGCACAGTTTTTTTTATAAGCATTTAAAGTTCGAATTTCGGCAAAATTAGTATCATTTAAAATTTACATACGAGTATAATTTTTTAGTTAAAAATTTTTAAAATTTTCTTCTTTTATAGGTAAGGGTTTAAAAATTAAAACAAAGTTCCATGTAAGGAGATTATTCTGTAAACCAAAAATTTAAAAATATGTGACCTGCACAGTTTTTTTAAAAATGTTTTTATGTTCAAATGTGGGCGAAATTACGTATTAAATAACCAATAATAATGATATATATTAGACTATTTAATTTACAATATTTTTATTTTTTATTTTTAACTAAAAATATTATGGAAACCTTTACAGTAAGTTATTATATTTTGTACACACAATGACTTTTTAAATGTTTTTTTTTTTTGAAAAAATGAATTTTATCCACTGCGTAGTACTACGTAGTACTGCGCTTACTAGTAAAATAAATTACTTTAATCACAATAAAATCATAAAATATACTGGATTACTAAGTAATATTATAGACAGACAGACCGTCTTCGCTTAGAATCCTTTTTCAGATTCAATGATTTTATATCATTAAATATTGAATTCAAATTGAACACATCATCCATTGAAGTGACCCACTTGTAAACCTATTGTACAGCAGAGCGACATCCACTGACCCGCTTTTTACGATTACATGTATGATACATAACAAAAAACACCCATAAAAGGATCTGTAAGCGCACTGTTTGTTTTCTTTAATCTGACCCACTCAAAACATAATTTACGTTTAGCATAACTAATCCTGTGTTATTATTTTAATATTAGAGTAAATTCACATTTTTTTCTTCTAAATTTGAAAAAATATAATTAAAATTTTCTGATAAATTTTTATTAGAAGAGAAAGTTTAAAAGTTGGACACATTTTGAGAACACCGACAAATCTGTTTATAGTCATTAACAACATCGAGTTCCTTATTTCTTTTTGACATAATAATACGAATTTGTGAATTATTCATTTTAAATTATAAACTCATACAAAACGTATAAGTCAATAGTAAAACACAATAATGTGATCGCAATATACGTACGAACAGATATCAAACAGGTGACTGATGAGTCCAGATAAAACATGATAATATGTAATACACTATAGACTATTCAAATTTTCAAATGAGATAGTATTTGAGGAAAAACCAAAGTAATGTTTTAATATACTTAGGTATCTATACCTATGTAATATTAATGTCAACCATTTTATGACTAAAATATTTTTTTAATATAATCGGCAACGCCACAAATTCGTTTTGTGTGGAATCGTGAATCGCCGCTTATTTAGATTTCAGAAGTACTTACAAGTTACAATTACTAAAGAACACAATATAACCCACCCAATTTTCGAGTTTGTAGCAACGTAATAGAATTACAATTCCTAAGTTGTAATAGAATTATTTTAATTATACCCATCACCAATGGAACGCTTAAAATAGTTACTATTGTCACTTGTAAGAAACAGAGATTGCAGTAGGTACCCTTTGCTATTTTGTATGTCTTTAGGTCATTTGGGAATGGGAACATTTGTTCTACTGCAGTGTGACTATATGCTGTACCTACTATTGTCAGTGATGTTACTAGCATAGAAGCATGAACCTTTTTAATATCTTTAACAAAGTATAGTAAGTTATTACAAAGTAATTATTTCTACTCAAGTTTCATTTTTATACTTCATTAGCACTAAGAAAATAGTGTTCATGACTTATTTCAAGTATTACTTAAAAAAATTAAAGTCAGATGTATTATCATTCACTAAGTTTTAAAAAATATTATTCAGGTAGATAATATAGGTACTTTTAAGTTGTTACTTTAGCTACGTAAATATAACCTGTTGGCTGTAATTAGAGTTATCCACAATAGTTAATTATAAAACATGACAACCAAATATAAATACACTTTATAAAACATTAAACAATAAGAAAAAATTACAAAATATCTTAATACCTTATGTCTTATGAATTTAAGTCTGTCGCTCGGTGATATAGTTGTTATTTGTAGTGAATAAAATATGCTGGTCACTTACAACATTTTACTGAGCAATTTGATGAACAGGGGAGGATTGGCGAATTTTTACGGCCCTGGAAATATGATTCAAACCGGCCCATGCATGATGCATCACAAATATAACTTTCACCTCCACCCAAAAAGTACATAATTTTCCTTAAATTTCAAAATTTGTTTGGTTTTATCCCTTAGTTATTAAAATATATAATACATTCAAATTATAGGGTTGAATTTATATAATAGTATAGCACTAATAGCAGCCAAACACCCATACAAAAACGGGCCCATCGAGAAGGTTCCTGATGCTAAATGCTTACCTATTATTATTAGGTAATTCATTTTGAATTTATATTGTAATTAGTTAGATATTATAGAGTTCAATGTTTAAAGATCAATTTATCTTAAGAAGGCTATGAATACTTTTTTTAAGGGGGCTTTCCCCCCAGCCACTCCCAGTTAAGCTTATGCTTACTGTTTACAAGATCTACTTGAATGGTCATTTATCAATAAAACATCGCTTTATTATATAATTGATTGTTATTTATGGGTGAGTACCTATAATTTTTGACGGTTATTAGTCCTACGTATTACACATATAATTGGTGTAATATCCATAACAGTTCACTGTTCATTATATTTTTATAATTATTATTCTAATATTATTTATACGTTTATAACACGTTTTCGCTAGGTTAAAATGCATAATCAAATCGTAAGGTTAGGTACTAAGGCGCTAAGGGTACCTAGTAAATACCTATATCAGGAAAAATATTTTGAGTTAGAAATTCAAAAAAATTAAATTTTGAAATATAAAAATTTAAAATTGAATTCAAGATTACTTATTAGTTTTTCTACATTGAACAAAAAAAAAAAGTTACGGAAAGTCGCATTAATTTTGTATTATTGATTAAAGTTTAAATTTTTATGATAATCCAATTCAGGCGTAAATTAACGATTTTTCATTGGACAATTTTCTTATTTTGTTGTTATACAAATTTCAAAAACCGATAACCGTAGATACCTACTAAATTTTTCTAAAATGTTTATTTATTCAGTTTTTATATATAATAACATTTTCAACATATTTAAGCTCTATTTGAGCTATTTATCCAAATTTGATTTTTTTTTAGTTTTTTTAAATAATGATAAATAATTTTCTACTGGGTTAAAAAGCTACATAAGGACGTACTTATTTTATAAGTATTTATAGTTTAAATTTTGACAAAATGATTTAAAATAAGAAAATTATCTATTCTACAATTTATAATATATAAAATGTTTAATTTGAATTGGAATCTAAAGATTGAATTTAAAACGTGGTTTCTCATAAATATTTCTTACTATTTATACTAACCAAAAAATCTATAAAATATATAAACACAATTTTTTTTTAGTCATTTTAATTTCAAACTTGCACGGCATTAGATATTAAACAGTATAACTATTTTGGTTTTTTTTTTGTAATTTAAAAATATTATTCGTGAGTTTTCGAAACTTTAAACTTTACTTTTTTAAATATATTTAATTATATTTTATACAAATTACACACAATGACATTTTCAAATTCAATGTTTTCTCTAAAAATTAATTCACTCTATACTGTATTATTAATTTAAAATAAATTACTTTGATAGCAATATTTAATAATACTAATACAAATTACAGTTAGTAGTAATATCAGAAATGCCGATTGGATCAAGTTTTTACTTCAGGTATCAGTATTCTCCAGTACTTCTTTTCAAAATGATTGGGATGAACGAAAAAACAAAAAAATGTAATTTATTATGAAAAAACAGTAATTTCTTTTAATAGTTACCTACCAATACATTTATAAGAAAATAATAATTATTATAGAGATTTGAAATTGTCACCAAAATATAATTTTATTAGCATTTTACATAGGCATGATTTGATTTTCAAAATACGTTGACTCTTTTTGTTCTATTATTATAAACATTTAAAATTTTCAGCTTGTTTTTTTTTAGTTATATACTCTTATATATGATTTGAGTATATATTTTAGTTTAGAGCATTATTCAAACTTAGAATAATGATCTTATTCCTCTAACAGTTTTAATAATTTCTTGTAATTTGCAAATATTAACTGTAGGGACTTTTCACCATACCGTTTGATTGTTTGAGTCAGTGTTTGGGAAGAACGTGTTCCATTTTACGTGTACCAGCCATGAACGCGTTCAATATAATCGAGAGACATCCAATACGTTCAATGATTACAAGAATGCTAACGATTTTTTCGTTCATTTAACGTTCATTTGAAGAAAAAAAGTGATAGTAATCTATAATTTTATACTAATATTATTACTATACGAAACTATGAGTGAAACCTCTAAATACAGTCTCAGTCGCTGAAATATTTTCCTTTTCTCGGAGTTATCTGCTTTTAAGAAGGTTCAGTTTGTAGGAAGTTGATAAAGCTTGTTTCCAAAATAACTTATACTATTTGGTGGTGTTTGCTACTTAGATGTGTCTGTTAGGGAATGTTTCACTGTATAATTATTGTATTTGCACCATAAAAATTTAAAAATTTTTCACCGGCTTTAAGCTAATTAGTACTTATATCTGTACCAAAAACCTATTCACACCATTTTACAGTGCCAACTTCAGTATTGTCTTAAGTTAATAACAATATTAATTTTTAACATGTATATGATATAATCTTATAAAATATATGTGATTTTTTTTACGAAAAATAAGTTTTATTTAACCCACTGTATTACTCATCTTGTTCTTCTACTAAAGGCCATACTTTATCGTTGTCAATCTGGGTCTCCATTCTTCATTGTTTAAAACTTGTCATTTCATATCTACGTACTGGTTACAGTCAGCTTAAGATTACTTCCACAAACACTTTCCTTGATACTCCCCTTCCATTATATCTGTTTATCTGTCCTTGAAATTTATATTACCTACCTAGTCATAAATTAATACTGTGCATCAGCAAATGATTAAACGTTTTCCACACCTTTCTCTTATCATACCATATTTCTCATATCTACACTCATACATTTAGAGTCATAATCGTTTTTCGTATGAAATGACTTATCACTGAACTCAAATTTAATACATCCATTAGTCATTGCAGTGACTAAGATTACTTAGTAA
Organism: Aulacorthum solani; assembly: GCA_008528875.1. Taxonomy (NCBI): domain Eukaryota; kingdom Metazoa; phylum Arthropoda; class Insecta; order Hemiptera; family Aphididae; genus Aulacorthum; species Aulacorthum solani. The sequence continues at coordinate 3,444 of PVMI01071553.1, read as the reverse complement.
TTCTTAGTTACATATCGATTACAGAGTAATTTTTCCCGATTTTTAATTGAAAACCAAGCAGGCTGTTTATTATTATTGCATTGTGTGTTAAGTGTTTGTATGGTAAAAAAACATTTACATAGTACCTATTGATTTATCAAAAAATGAATAGCAAAACTACCTGTATAAATATATAATAGATAATAAATCTTTTATAAAACGATTTCAGAAACTCCGAATTTAATGTATATATATATATTATAAATGTTTAATGTATAAATTATAAGGAATTCGATGTAAAATTATAGATTACATCGGCACATTCGCACATTATTAATATAATCATTTTACTTATATTATCATAAGTTGAACTAAAATAGTTCTTATTTAGATGTATAAATATAGACATAGATATGTTGTTATTCATTAAGGACCTAGGTAAATTAATGCCAATCATAGAAAATCCCGTAGTTTACTAGCTATATACTACCTAAATTATTTTTTATATTGAATCACCGTAATATAGGTACCACTGAACAGATAATTTACTCAAAGTGTAACTAATTTTTTTTAGTTAATAGTAGGGTATGGTTAAAGCTTAAAAGTTGTAGCTTTTGCATGTTTTTTCGTAGGCTATTAGATTCACTGACTAAATATAGTTATTATTTTTTGTATCTTTTAAGACATGGTACATCAAATTCAAATAACATACGAATATTAAATCTAGGATTCTTAGAATCTGGGCCTTAATATTTATAGTCCTGTAAAATATTTGTAATTATTAAATATAAAAAAGTGTACAAGTGCAGGATAACGCTCTGCTGTACATTAGATGTCTAGCGAAGTAGCTGCAATGGATATATTAAATTTGAATTCAATGACATGAAATCATTGTATACGAAAAACGATTCTAAAGGAAGGCGGTCAGCCTTAAATGTTACTAAGCATATTTTATATTATTGTGATTAAAGTAATTTATTTTACTAGATATTAGAACCCTAAAAACAAAAATCAATTTTGTCAAAAACTGATTTTGCAGCAAAATCAAATA
>PVMI01071550.1:0-18872 GCA_008528875.1 Aulacorthum solani | reverse complement strand
TAGCCGATTACAATAATTGGATACAGTTTACATTGTGTTCGAAAGACTAGAGTTTATATCATATATATTATAATATGCACCCACGTGTGTGTGTGTGTGTGTGCACTAGGGCACCTGTCTAATATGTGTGGTATGCATATATTATGTGTTGTATACGCATATATTTCGCGTGTTCAAATATATTATAATAAGAAGTAATAGAACATAATACAACATAATATTAGCTGGTATACCACTTTATACATAGGTATTGTAATAGTTCGCAGACGACGAAAATCGCTCAAACATTTCGATAGGAAGGCACCCGCCCGAGTTCTTGATTTCTTATATATTTTGGAGGACACACCGCGTGAGCGTATTCACGTACGGATAATATATAATATTATTCGTCGTACACAATACCTGAGTATAATCAAAAAATAATAGTTTATACACTATTATCTCTATCGCGATCGTTCTAATATTATAATTAATTCGTCTATACATTGTGTTTTGTTTATTATGCACGAGTACACGACATTTTAGGTGCCCGCGCAGATACATAATATTTTATAATAACATAATTGTTATTATACATATATAACAACGCCGCATGCGTTATTGAAAGTAGTATACATAATAATAAAAATATTGTATATACTACTACTTACATACATGTTATATTATTAAATTGTATATATATTTACACCATCGCGGACAAGCCGACGGCGTGAGGTTAAGTTCGTTGAATAGTAAATTCGTCTGACCCAAAATGCATGTATAGGTAGGTAATATACATCGATGTATAATACCATAACATCTAAATTGTAAAGCTGTTGGCTGTTGTAGTGTTGTCCAATACAACTTTCCTTTCACTTTTTTCGGAAACAATTTAACTGAACGTGTGGCAACCGTATACCTATTATACTACTTCATCGGTATACCTATATTACTGTAATATGCCTCAATATAATGTACAATATATACGTATCTACAAATCGCACCAATCGTATTAAATTTGCTTATCGCTATAATACACCTTCGCATAAAAATCGAGGTTCTGAGTGTGGAACATTTTTTTTTTCGTTTTAACTCTAATAACAATATTTTACATTTTTTTTTCTGTAAATCGTTTTGGCTCATAATAAATGCTTATTAAATATTTTCTATAATTATGGTAAGTAATATTATGTAGATTGTATATACCTATACTGAATATAAAAAAATTACGATTTATCAGTTCAAATATAATTACCTACACTTAATGAATAATAATAACATAATACCATATAAGCTAATTTTACTTTCTATTTTTGTTTAATATTCAAATTAAGAATAAAAAAAATATCTTTTCATTAAAATATCTGAATAAGCTATATAAGTATAATACCAATGTATTACACATTATGCATAAGTGTTATTTAACGTGATGTCCACACACCCTACCAGTCCTATCAAATGTAACTACCTATAATATTAATTTTACTACAATCTACAGGTATTATAAGACCAATATCAACTTATACCATCTGTAATATTATAATATGTACGTGGATAGGCGGACTCTCTACAGATTTTATCACTTCGGATAATATTATATTTAGGTATTGCGGTATGCTCTGCAGTTCGCACGATTAAAATAATATATAGCTATACATTCGGGCATCCGGCATTCCTGCATAGACACACACTGGATGCAGACTTCTTGCTGGTCGATGAGCATATTGTTGGACTCGGGATACTGTTATAAGAATACCTGTGGATGAATACGAATACGTGGTTATTATAATAATGATTTAACCTTACAAGTTGTAACAGGACTGCAATGATGCACTTTAGTAAGGGATTGTAGTGCGGAAGACTCGCCTGCACATCCCTACACATACGTTTTGTATTGTAAATGTTGTATCAATAAACGATGACAGAAATAGGGTAGTGATATTCACACAGGTCCCTTATTGTTGTCGGTTAAATTCGAACAACAACAAAAAAATGGTACAGGACTGCAGAAGACATTATTTTTGTATTTTATAAATACTTATATATGATATAAAAATATTCCTTTTTTAATTAAGCTCTTAGTATGAATAAATAAATCAGCATTCTCACTAGGTATTAAAAAAAAAAAATAATATTATTATTAATGACACAACTATAATATTATAGCCCATATTTTATTTTATTACATTTTATATTAAATTGATGATGTCATTGCGAATGTCAAACAAATGAACAATGAAACAAATAGATACGTATACGTCTGAACAATAATATGAATATTATTCAGCTTCGAATGCTTAGATTATGACGACGTATTACAATAACTTATAACAAGGAGTTTCAAAAATACAAAAATAAAATACATTTAAAAAAATTACAAACAAAAAATGAGCTTATAACTTTTTACAAATTCGAAACTGAGATGCAATATCGTTTCAAAAATTAAATACACGTAACTTTGAATTTAACTATCAGAAAACCAAAGTTTCTCTGCCTTGCTAGTTTTTATTTACCGACGCTTACAGGTCACCTGATACTGCGTAGGTTAAAGTTAAGACCGCACCTATAGACAGCTAAACGGACATTAGATACCTACTATTAGATAGGTATATTATATTTTGTAGGACTGTATGATTATGACTTATGTAAATACGCGTAAATAATACAACGCATAGTTATATATATGTGTTCTGTTTAAATTCGTTCATGAGTATAATTATCTTTGTTCCACGTGGTGTTTTATGTCGTTGTATGTACCTATACAGCTGAAGATTTTAACCGAATCGGATTTTGTGAGAACATTTATATGTGGCTCGTGGACCAATAATCGGTATAGTCACCCGTGGTGAAAATGTTTAACTTCTAAGTTTTTTAACCGATATCTGTAATCTGTGCATCGAATATATGAATAAAACAAAGGGGCGTACTGTACGCCTCGTACATACTAGCAATCTTGCCTAGAGCGCAAAGATTATTAATCCTCTTCCAATCCACAGTCGATATTATTATTATTATTATTCGATTGAACCGATAATAGATATTGTAATATGACACACGGACACCGTAATATATTATAAATATTATTATGGTACCTATATATTATAGGTATTTTTCAATTGCATTGTCTGTATATTTGTATCATTTTTTGAAATGATTCATACGTATTTACTCAAGTATGAGTGTATAACCACGAGGAATAAATAGTTATTATTTATTGTATAATTAACTCGGTGTCTCGGCAAATAAACAAAGTGTACCTAATATAGGTATAAAATATACTAGGTGAATATTTTTCGATAAACATTTATATTACTCGAAATGTCTCAAATTCAAAAAGTATTTAAGTTTTTGATACATTTTTTTGCAAAACAATTGATATCTTTTACTATTTTTATCGTTATTATTTCTCAAGTTTTTACTTTTTTGAATGACGGAATACATTTTTAAATTTAAAATTTTATATTTCTACTCATCTCAACAGAATATTTCTTCTAAGAATTTCAATACATAAAATTAAAATCTTGTTAATTAAAATATGGTATAGGTGTATTTCAAATTCATTTGGGTAGAGTAGTTGACCAATATTTGATATATTTTGATTATTAAGTAAATATTTTACTTGGGAGTTAGAAATATGAAAATAAAAATGTGTATGTTATAATTCAAAAAATTAAATAACTACAAAAAAATGTATAATGTTTTGTAAGCTTCAAATTATCAAATACAAAAATAAATGTATCAAAAACGTTTACTTTTCGAGAAAATATGTATGTATGTTTGATGTTGAAGTGTCAAAGAATCACCGCCGTTTTAACATTATTCATTAGAATATATAATAATATGTTCGTTATTATGGCTGTCATTAAAATGAAAATGTTTGAACGTTTTTCGTATATTATTTATTTTTTAATGTATCTATTGGTATCTGAAGTAATCTTAACATTATTATTCATAATTTTTATTGTGGTGTTAGATTCAAGGTGTAAAAATGGTGATGTCGCATAAGACCACATCAATTTTTCTTTGTATAATGTAAAAATACGACACCCATATTTTCAGTTGTCCAAGTTTCAGATATAATGAAATGTGCAACGAAGCGTAGAAACGCGTAGGTATCTACCTACGGCTATACACTATACAAGTGATGGTGCAATGAGTATAATATTGAAAAGAACGATATGAATGCTTATAATAAAGGATGGCTCGTCAGTCGACAGTCGAATATATAGTTATGATTATGTACAGAGATATAAATCTGAAATAAAAACCAATTGCTGCAATGTTTGGGAGTGTCTGGACTGAGGAATAATTCGTTTTTGTAAAAAAAAAATAATAGTAATAATATAATATAATAAAACGTAAGAAAAGACATTATTTATAGCAATTCATGTGAACGAAGAAAAAAGCAAGTAAAATAATCTAAAAATCACGCCTAAGCCAATTCAAATATAAAAATATATTCCGCTCCGCTCAGAATCTAAAAGTGAAAATCGCCAACAAAATGAAATGAAAACCTAAATATATAATAGGTAATAGATAAATACGATTACCTATACCTATTAATGTGTTATATTCTTGATCTTAGATTTCGGAGAGTATATTTCGTATAGTTTCTAAATTAGTTTCATATTCATGATATAATTACGATGAAATAACTGGTATTGTCAGGATGTATTATAATATTATATTATATGTACATCAAATATGGCTAATACGTAAGTTAAATATATTATTGTAATTGTAGCAGCTTGAGGTTTTTGGTTGGGGATAGGTACACCGAAAAAATGGAACTAATATGCCTAGACCCCCTCTTTTTATTTTATTTATAAGGTAAGAAATAAATGTTCAAATCAAAAAAACAATTCGAAATATTATATTAAAAAAATTAAAAACTTTAGAACTTCCTTAAAATGATAATTTAATATAATAATAAATGTGTTATAATTTATAACCAACAAAATAAAATTTATTTAAAATTAAATTTATTTCGGAGGCGAAGCAATGATTGCTTAAGAAAAATAAACAGTACATTACAACAAATTAAACAACTTCAAAATATGGCAAAGCCTTAAAAACAGGTAAGCAAACATATGAGTCATTTTTTTTGTGTTTAGGTATTTTTAGAAGTATTAAAACTCGAGAGTGAAATATATTCACATGTGGCCAACAAAGCGTATTCTAACTAATCGTAACATTCGTTTCATATTAAAATAAAATTATATTATAAAATATCATATAATATTAATTTTAAATTAATTAATGTACAAGGTTCTCAGTAAGTTACAAAAAGAAGTTATAAATATTGAAAAAACAAATAGATGATTTTTTCATCACCATTTAAGATTCAAAATTTGATAAATATCACCTATACTTTTTAACCTACAAATGAGAAACGTTTTTTCAATACCTCTTAAGAACGAACTTGTATTTTATGCTGATAAAACAGTTTTCGTTTGTGATTATAACTGGGATGAAATAACGCACATTATTAAATCAGTCTTGAATCGAATAGGTTTGTGGATAGCAGATAATAAATTATTTTTAAATTTCGATATATTTAGCATTTAATTAACAGAAAACTAACATTACCAAACATAGAATTTATATGCTTATACAGTTACACCACAAATATAATGCTGTAAAAAATTATGATAAATGAGCAAAGAACTTATCTAGGTATAGAATTAATTATGTTGTAACATGCGATGGGTAGAGCATATGATCGAGAAATATTATTGACTCTAACAAAATGTTAGGAGTCATTCACTAACAAGTGACAACATAATAATCATATATTTGTGTATAACTAGGTTTTAAATTTCATAGGTACTTAATTCTATATGTTGAGCAAAAAGTTATACAACTGTCAAGTAACTGTTATGATAATGTGTATCCATAAATTGTGAAATTTTAATTAAAAAAATAATGAAGAGAACAAAAAATTGTATTTGACCAGTTGACGTGTGCAGCGATCAAATAGTATATAATACAAATTTAGGTAAAAACGTCCGAGGAAAAAATCTAAAGAAAGAAATGTCCGAGGTAAAATTGTCCAAAACCAAAATGTTCATGCTAAAATTGTCCAAAATAAACTAAGTCAAACACCTTGTTTACAAATCAAAAACGGGATAAATGTACCTACAGATTAATTATTAGATTATAAAAAAAGTAAACAGTTCTTTCGTTATTACTGTATGTTTAAAAATGTCCAAAAAAAACCAGATAATTTACATAAACACATACTGCCTAATTAAAATGTATAAACGTCAATGATTTACATTTCAAAAAGTTTTCAATACTTCTTTCATTATATTTGTAATATAATCATATATTATTTTTAATTTTCCTTGCAGATTAACATACATTTTTTTGCTGTCCGATATCTCTTTGCCCAATTTTAACTTCATCGACTCTTTATTCTAATCGCATTTTTTCTATGAGTAACCATATACTTGGTTGTGAAAGATTGATTCATTTAGAAAATCTGTGATTCCATCCTTCAGTTTGGTTGTTAGTCTGGCCATCGTTTAACGTAACTTCGTGAACATTTCAAATTGAAGGCGGAAATGCAGCAGGGATTTTTCTAATAATGTTACTTCTAGTATTATTGTTTATAATTCTCCCCCTCCCTATGTAAGTTAAATGAAAATACTCCATCAACATTTTACCATGGACATTTTTTCCTCGTGCATATTTGTATGAAATCATACAATACATAAAAATTGTGATTTTTTTTACGATGTAATTAAAGTCTATACAAAAACACAAATTATATCATACATATTTATTCAATATAGAAATATAGTCTTATTCATTTCAAATTTAAATTTATTGTCAAAATGTATAGTATAATATTATTTTTATTATGATAATAAGTGAATTTATATAATTTTTATGTAGCTAAATTATACAATAATATTATTTATGTATCAAGTCAATATATAATATTCAGATGGAGTTGAAAGTTTATCTGAAAATTAAAATAAAAGTTTTATTTAATTTACTTTTTTAATTATGGATTAATTACATTTTATCATAATACCAAAGAATAATTTAATTGCGTTTACATTGAATAAAATTTACTACATAACGTATGAAATGTATAATCGGGTTAACAACTATCAATTTCAATATTGATCATATAATATAATTCGATACTTAAGGTTTTAGAATTTTTCATTGTATCAAAAATATGTTTTTTAATAAGAATATGAAATTGTTTTTGAGTATTACAATATTATGCTTTCATGATATTTTTATCTTATTTTTTAGAATTTTATAATTTCGTTATATTTTGTTTTTTTATTTATAAGATAACCCAAAATTATTAATTTGAGATGTACATATTTGTTGTGTAGTGTTACAACAAATATTGCAACATCCAATGTACAGTAAATCACAAAAAAAATCAGTATAAAAACTTTGTTCTAATCATAAATATTATACCAACTAAATGACCAACTTATTGGTTAATATAATGCATTTAATATTATTAATTTAATATTTACCTACCTTGTCCTACTAATGATTACATTTTCAATAAAGATTGCCTGAATTTATTTCGAAAATAAGAGTTAATTCTTGTGATCTGTGAATTTCTGATAGTGATTTCTAAAATATTTCTTACTTAATGATAAATCTTTCCTTGTAGCGTAATTATGACAAAATACCATTGCTGTTTTCCAATACTCATTTTTTCGTTCTATACAACATTTGAAATTTTTGTTTCATAAATGATTTGTTTGTGGTGATCAATTTAATAAGTACCTACTCTGTGTTTTAATTTCTGTATAGTTGTATAAGTATTTTTGTAGTGGCCCTGAAATGATTAGAGCTAGATTTGAATACAAGTGTTTATTGTAAACATACATTTTATATTTAAATCATACATTCTACACAGTATTAAATGTACATAAATCATAAAAGCTTCACAATTCAAAAGTTTAATTTTACTCAATTATAGATCATTGACAAAAATAACTTACATAAGTAATATACATCATTTTGATGTAAATTATACACTAATATAACATAAAAAAAGACATTATGCACCACAGTATTGGCTCATACTAACAAATGTTTTAAAAGGGTTTGCGTATAATAAAACAACCGGAAGAAATGCTAAAGGCTTGTGCTCATTGTAACATTATAATGATGGTTTATTATGTTTTAGTAATAATAGGAAGATATATACTAAAGAAATGTATTGTACAATTCATACTACGTAGAAACACAAAAACGCATTAAACATTAACTACATAATATTCACAATCACACATAATTATATTCTAAAAAGATTTTACAACAACTTTCAGCTAACTACATAGTTCGTATGATCGTTGTATTAATAAGTAATGCAGCAGGAACTATACAATTTATCATATTAGTTTATTTTATGGTTATTTAGTTCCCTCTTTTCTAATGGAGAATCAAAATAATATATTTATAACGTCTTTTTCAAATGAACAAATGTAATATACCTATGTAATGGCCGATAATTATGAATTAACATTGTAATATTCACCAGATTGCTCTACGTGCAATCAATAATACATATTTGATCATAGGATTAATAAGCATTTGTATTTGTACTACCTATTGTTATATATTTAATCATCTATAATCACTGTAGGTATGCATTATGAAATATTTAGATATAACTAGTTATGAATACTAACCTATATTCGCGATGTTTTCATCAAAATTTGGCGTCTTTGTAAAATACTCATCTACAAAAACATAAATAATTGTATTCATAAATCTGATTTTGTTAATGTTTTTATATTCCAATCTGATCAATTACACATACTTGACTACCGTTTACGGAATTACAACATATATATGATTTGTAATATTAAAATTTTCAATTTAGCCTGACAAAATGAAATACGGCCCTCAATTTTCAATCATGGATCAAATATTTAACAAGTAAAAATCACAATGGTTTTCGGATCTCTCGATAGATACTCAACGACACCTATTCAACTGGGATTCCGAATGAAGTCGGAGGTTTAAAAAGTTAAAAGTCAATTTAAAAGAAAACTTTAGTTATGGACCATACTTTAATACCAATAAGACCTATAGGTATAAAATAGATATAAGTAAGTGACAACAAAAATTGTTTTAAATTATTGTCGATACTTTAGATAGTACAAATGATATAATTTCTCAAGAACTCAACAACCAATTTAATTAGTATAGGTACTAAAAATATGACCAAACACATCATGAGCAGGACACTCCAAGATAATAATAGAAATTCACAAATTCAATTACAAACTCGACATTAAGGTAATGATGAATCATTTACACATCAAATTCTTATTCTGCACTAAAACCAATGAATGGGACACAGCAGTGGATTCTGCTCGAAAAGCCTCTCGTATGGTTGCAGTCAAAAGTATGTAATGTAAACGTACCCAGCTGTTGAACCTGTACCTGATATAAAAGGGTCTGAAATATCTCTTCAATACATGGCTAGTGCAACTAATCTGGGAGGGGTATTGTTAAGGTACAAAACACACACACTTACACTCAACACCATTCTCATGAGCAGCAAAGATTCTTACATGCAACGGAAACATGAGACTTCTGACAAACATAAGGATTCTGACGACCGAAAAAACCACATCTCTAGTGTAAATTGACCATCTGTACGAGGCTAGTTGGTCTTATCTAACCAAGGGACCGACTGAAAATGAGCTTTACCTAAGCGGTGCGTTACCAAATATTCTTCACTTCGACTCAAACCTCACTTATCAATAAATGAACGAAGTTTGAAGGAATCGAAAAAACACCGATCCAGCGAATCGACAGCCGATTGAATGGATACAGGCGGTATACGATGTATATACGTACATAGTTTATTCCTGAATCTTTACGTAGAGCACGACCATCATTACCGTGAGGTCGTGTGACTCTTTTAACGTTTATTTAAATATTTTTTTGATGAAAAAAATAAACATGCACATTATACAGTGTCAAATCTGAGAAGTTGTCATTATTCCTCGACGGTATCACAAGCACCGTTTTCAAATACACCTTTAATAACCAAACAGAAATCTATAGTTATGTCAGTAAGAAATAGAACAATGATATAAATAATAAATTTAACAATCTAAGTATAGTACATATTATAAAATATTTTTAAAAAAACACTATAAAATACTAGTAATGCTCACTTACAAAAGTTGTTCATTATCAATACATTTTCAGAGTATAAACGTTTATCTATAAAAGGAAAAATTGTATTAAACATAAACCTGAGTTTGTTACTGCTTTTATATTTCAGTTCAATACACATATGTTGTACGTGGTTGTAACATAAAAATTCTTAAATTTATTGAATTCATTAATGTAGAGTGATGCAATGAAGTAACGACACTCCGTTTTCAGTAATGGATGGACTATCTAATCAAAATATTTCAATTGGCGTGACGGCAGTGCTAAACTATAATATGTATTCTATAATGTGGTAACTTGTGTATTATAAATTATAGTATAATAAAATAAAAATAAATATATATATATATATATATTTTTTTTTTTGATGGCATGGCTTTAATTTATAAATGTGTATATTGAGCCATTAAAATATATTTTATTATTTATTATAGTATTAGTCATAGCATAAAAAGGCCAAACCGTCACAGAATAATGTGTATTTTTGTTTGTATCACTTATTCTAATAAATTTAATCATCTACAAGCGCAGTGTTCATTATGATACATTTTTATACAACAATATAAATAACTAGTAATGTATACTTACAAAACGTTGTTTTTACATTCTGAATATTATTTGCACTTGAATATTGTCGATCTATAAAAAGATATAATTAGACATAAATCTCAGTTTTTTATTATTTATATATTTCACATATTTGTAATTATCAAAATGATTTAGCATGATGCAATAAAGTGAAATACTCAAGTTTCCCTAATGAATCGTATATCCAACCAAAATATTTCACTCGAATTATAGATTGTGCATATCACAATAGCTGCCAGACTTCTTGATAAGTCGATAATATTCAAATTGGATTCCAAATGACTTAATATTCAATCTAAAATAAACATTTAGTAATGGATCCTAACTCAATAGCCCATAAGTGTGATACAAGCATTAATACGTTGTATGTGTTATTTTTCGTAATCGACTTACATAGTAGGTTATACATAATATTATTTAATAACTCTAAACTTAAAAAAAAAATATTCTATGTCGTCCACAAAGCCTTTATAATTTAGCTCTCCTTAGAAGACTGATGTAGTTCATATATTAAATAAATAGTCATGAAAAATTAATGTTTACTTAGTATTATGAGTCATAGCTCAATAACTGTAACCGAGTTTCATCCTGAGCTCGATGTGCTCACCAGTTGGTTTCATAATTGTATTTTTTGATTAGTAATTTACTAACATACTGTACTACTAACCTCATATTTTCGTTCTCGTTTCAATAGACAAATGATTAATACATGTAAGTTGTAAGTATTTTTATTATCTATTGTAATATATTTATTTATCTATAACCACGGTATACATTAAGAACGAAATAAACATAACAATATAAATAACAATAGTTATGGATACTTACAGAAAATATTCATGACGTCAACAAATGGGGTACCATTTACCCAGTCATCTATTAAAAGATTAATTATATTACACATGAATCGCAGTTTTATTCCTGTTCTTATAAATCAATCTAATCAACAAAATTACACTCTCGTGGGTAGGTTACACTCGTGTACCTACCTAATTACAACGTAAACATTAAAATAAAAATATTTTTAATTAATAATTAATAATAATTTATCTAATCAATAAATTATGACTCTCTATTTGTCATAATGGATAGAATATCTAACCAAAATATTTCGTTTGAATTACATAAAGAGTAAAAATCACAATGATTGCCAGATGTCTCCGTAAGTCTATGATATTCGTCTAGAATTTCGTATGAATTAATCGATCATAACTCAGTCATAAGCCATAAGTGTAATATAAACATAAGTTAATGGCACATTCAAAAAGGTTTAAATTTTGATGTTATTTTGGACAGTCAACTCACATTGATAAAAATATTATGTATATTTTGAATTTTCATATTGTAACCACGAGTGTGATGTATGCAATAATCTGACATGAATACATTTCAGTTAATCAATATACTAGAAAAAGTATGAACAATTGAATCTCATGCGATAAAACCCTAGAGATATAATAAAAATATAACCGAGAAGTAAAAAGTATAACTTATTTCATTTTGCCAACTATTTCTCAAAAGCAGCGTTAAAAATGGTGAGGACATGATTCAAAACAATCAACGAGACTGTCATTTAAAATTCAATATCTATAAGAGAATATTGTCATAGAAAAAAAGACTTTAAGAAATATTCGAGTATATCATTGGTTATTAAAATTGTACAGGTTAGGTCAATCATATTTGCATTGATTGTGATAAGTGCATTCAATGGCCGAGTGATGGATGTTCTAAATAACGCCATGTTGGACAGACACAGCCAGCAATTATCTACTCGATTGTTAGTAATTGTTTTTTGGCGTTCTGTGTTGTATAATAAGCTGTTCTGTGCTATACTATATCAGTTAATATCATTGAGCTATTTATTTTTAATATAGTTTTGTAACAGAGTTATTTACAAAAAAATAGTGTGTTTTTATCACTGTAAAAATAAACTTACCTCTGATTGGTTTTAAAAGTTCTTTGTAATACATTTGCTCTATAAAAATCATAAATGACATCGGACGATTATCATTATATATAATATCATTCTTCTATCCTACTGTTCTTGTATAAATTTCTCCCAAGCACTGAGCCTACGTTGATCGCATTTTTTGTTTATGTTTGAGGGGTACACTTGTTGGTTTAGATCTGAGGTCGACAAATAATAATTCACTATAGCGGTATAGATAATTTGAATAAAAAATGATCGGGTTCCAGAAAAAACTTAAATATTATTTAATAATTAATGTACTTATTTGTGTAACTAGCAGCAGATACGATAATATGTAATGTGTTCTGTAATACTGAATATTATTTTAAACATCGGTAAACGATGAACACTATCGTAATCTCTAAATACGTCATAGAAATCGATAATGTGCGGGAAACTAGTATTAAAGACAAAAATGTTGGTTATCCCATTATTTTTTATTGGGCCAGTTCTAGCCCACGGGCCGACTATTGCCGACCCCTGGTTTAGATTTACAATTGAACCTGCGTTTATAGTTAAATAAAGAAATTATATTCTTAAATAAATACTGACAGTTAAATGTATTTATGTAGGATTGTACATTATGTTGGTTCTCGAATACTATTTATCTGGTTTCGTAAATATCTTTAATTGTTTCTGGAGATATCAGCAATATTTGGGGAGTATTGAGAACTACGTTTGCTATACCACTCCTCTTACCCCTTTTCAAACACGAATAATTTATAAATGTAGAATACTGTGCTTTTAGTATACCTATCATAAATATGTCACCATATTATCTTTATCAATTAAACAATACATTTAGGGTCACTTTATTGAATGAAACTGAATTATGCTACTGATAACACAATTGCAAGCACAGAATAATATTTTTAAGAAAATAGAAATAGATACACAGATTTAGAGTCATTATTTCGTTCATGCAGTCTACTCATTATTATTGTCTACTACCTCACATAGACATATCCTAAATGTTCATGTCATATGAATTGCCTAAATATCACCACAATTGTATAAATCTAGATGGTGCACTTCTGAATTTACTGATAAATCGAACATACCTCAATGCAATGTTTTAGCGCAACTCAATATGTACTCATATGAGCAGTTTGTTTATTGTAAAGTAAAATCCAATTACTTACGAACGCATTCCACCAAATGGTTAAATTCTAAATAATATAATGATTATTATAACATTTGAAACAAGATCGATAAAACATCTAAATAAACTTCAATACTGCTAACATTGTACATTTGTACAGCATACCTTATTATAAGTGTTCAAAAAAACAATTTTAGATTCCGAGAGGAGCGATAAATGTATTGATTTTCAATGTGTGTTTTTTTATGTTAGTCATCACTTTTTTTTGGGAGTAAAAGTGCTTCGACTTTCTTCAACATCATAATTTCTTTAGGAAAGTGAATCAAGTTTGTACTTTAAAGAAACAGTTATTGTTTACGGACATTTAAAATTTAAAATTTTTTTTAGGTTTTTATTCTTTGAATGTCAATATAATTTAATAATTAATAATAAAATATAATAAATAAAAATGGATCAAATAAAAAATGTATAAATTATACATGAAATCTTTTATATTACATTATTAAAATATTTAACATTCAAAACAAATGATCAAAAATTTAAAAAAAGTTGCTTGAAATAAGTTTTTGTGTAACCAAAATATCTAAAAAATAAATATAAACACAGTTTCTTTTTATTAAATATTATTAAATAACCAAGACTTTAACGAGTAAAGTTATTTTTGTAATTTAAAAATATTATGCCTGGGTAACTATTTGAAACATTTAAAAATGTAAATATATTTTATTCACACAAATTATACTTTTGAAATTTAATTTCCTTTCCAAATATGAATTTAACCTAATGCTAGATAGTAAAATAAATTATGTTAATCAAAATAATATTATCAGATACTTAGTAAATTACTTAGTGATATGATAGACCGTCTTCGCTCAGAATCGATATTCGTATACAATGATTTAATATCATTAAATTCAAATTCAACACCGATCATTACTTTGACATATTTTTATCCTACTGGTACAGCAGAGTGACATCAACTTACCCGTTTTTTTAAAATTAATATTACTATTAATTAGACTAGTATTAATCGCATACCAACATAATTAAACAATAGGAAATACTAATAATATTATACTAAATTGTTATTATATTTATTATAAAAACATTCTCCAAACATATTAATATGTGATTAATCGTAATTTGTAAAAAAATAAAATTATACGCACCTTGTTTTATGTTTGCATCTATATTTCCAATCATATAGAACATAAAAAATATGAAAAAAATATTAATATGTTTAACCATGTCTGTAGGTATTCACAATTAATTAATAATAATGACGCAGTTGAAACAAATAAAATGAAAATAGTAATCGAATTTGTTCAACAGCAGTATTTATATTGATATTCTGCAAATATGAAATAAGACATGTGTTTCTACAGCTACTTTGTTAAACATCTATGGAAGGAGAAGTAGGTAAATAATGTTTGGATACCTATCAACATACTGCGTTCTGCACTTTGTGAAATCTCAAAAGTTCATGTTTCGAACTAGACCTTATAGTATTCGAACTTTTCAATAGTGCATATAATAATTTATTATTATTATATTTTCGCATTTCTTTCTTTTGTATATAAATCATTTACAAATAATTCATATTTTTTTGGATGTCTATGATTTTATTTAAAGCAGTTTATAAAATCGCTTTTGAATGCTAGTTTAAACCTTAAAAAATTGAAACGAAAACGAAATTGAAAAAAATCAATACCAGTATTCAAAACCAAAATCTGAGAAAGCTGCGTTATTATTTCGTAGCATTGAGACCTTCGTAATTTTCTATCGTCTCTTGTGATCTTTTCTTTAGTGCGTTATTTGTTAGTGTTGAATATATTTTACCAACTTATTACAAATGGTTACAAATCAGAATTTTGTTCGTTTTGGTAAATATGGAGAAGTGTTGAGTGAAGTTGGCCTTTCATTGGAGTCACTAGTTTTAACTTATAAACAATAAAGTTACAAATTCTAAAAAAATGGTTAGAAATTAAAATAAATATGTTGCAAATCATTTGAATGAACTCGAAATTTTAACGTACCTATATTTTTATATTTGTTATGTACAAAGATTGTTTTCAAAATATTCAGATGAATCTTAAGTTATCGTCTATATATACCATAAAAAGAATTGCTGGATTTGACACCAAAGTTGATAGCGATAAAAAATAAGTAAATAATATTACAATAATAATCAAATAGGCCATAGTAGCTTAGTGCCGTAGAGAAATAATTAATAAAACAATTATTAAATACAAATTATGATTTCACGATTTCGCGATTTCCGGAAAACTTGTAAATATAGTCACGAAATCACGAAATTCTTTACTAAATGATATTATATTATACTTATAAATTATAAGTATTTGGTAACTAGTGTCAAGTGTCAATATGTTATTCTATATTAATTTATATTGCTATTGGCTATATTTGGATTTATTTTGTATATTTCATATACGTATAAAGTAATAAATTATATAATATATAGATTATAGATAGATATATATTACAAAAAATAACATAATACAAGGCGGATTGGCTTTAGATTATCAAGGCTGGGCAAGTTATGATATTTTTTAACTCAGTTAAGTTAAGTTAAATTAAAATATAAATCAAGTTAAAAGTTACTCTAAAATTGTCCATCAATTGAACTAAGTTAAGAGTTAACCAACATTTAATATAAACTTTCTTGTTAAAAGTTTCTTGTTTTCATACAGGTAAAATAAAAATAATTGGTACCTAAAATTGTTCATGTCATTAGACGAAAAAACTATTTTTATTTTATGTGTTCCAAAAGGTAACAGTACACATTTTTTTAGCATACTAATAACTTAGTTTATAATTATTTATACGAATATCTACAGCTATACCCTTCAACTGTCGACGACGGTGAAAAATAATTATAATATTCATAGTATTCATAGTTTCATAATACAGGTAAGTATTTATAATTTGTACGAATTTGGAAACATATCACATAACCATTAAAATTGAAATTAACTTTACTTGTTCAAACATAAAATCAACTCAACTTAATAAGTAAGTTAATAATTATAAAAAAAAATAAGTTATTAAGTAAAAAGTTAAATTAACTTAACTTTTTAAAGTAACTTTAACTTATTAACGCGTTAATGTACAGTCTTGCATATTATTAATGATTTAATTTGATTTAATTTTTAAGAAAGTAGGTACCTATTTATCAAATTTACCAATAACTGTTTGTCATGTCCTTATGAATACTATTGTAATTATTAAAAAATTAACTACAATATTGAACTAACCATTACTCACTGGGAGTACATACAATATGGTATTATTCACACGGAGATAAGTTATCAGGGTTATCAAGGTTTGCAGGGGTGTTTGATTTTTTAAGAGTTTTTAGGGGTGTTAGGGGTTTTGGCTATTTCGGAGGCAAAGCGATGATTACTTTAAGAAAAATAAACGGTACATTACAACAAATTAAACAACTCCAAAATATGGCAAAGCCTTAAAAACAGGTAAGCAAACATTCTAACTAATGGTAACATTTATTGAACACGTGAAATATATTCACATGTGGCCAACAAAGCGTATTCTTACTAATGGTGACATTTGTTTCAATAGGTAAAATAATGTGAGAAGTAATAATTTAAAATTTGAAAACAAAATTTCATGTTCATATAGATTATAAATCATTGTAAACGTAAAACGAATCACTGCCAGAATGGCTTGTCAATAATATCAAATTTGATATACACAATCAATATAATATTCTCAGCATAAATTTATAATTTAATACGATCGTAAACTTAAATTATTTACTTTTTTCAATTATCTCTAATTATCAAATTTTAGATAAAAGTGCAAATGTTTTATAAGAATTTCCAACTTATAAAAATTCACATATTTTCGATTTGAAGGGTTTTGTCAAAATGTTTACTACAGACGCAAATAAAAAAAATTTGTAGATTAAATCAATATACAAGGTTCTCAGTAAGTTGGTACAATAAGAAGTTGTAAATATTGAAAAATAACAGAGAGATGATTTTTTATAACCATTTTAGATTCAAAATTACTTATACCATCAAAATATCGAAAACTTGAACATTTGTAAACTTTGTAATTTTCGTAGCTAAAAATTGAAAATTTCTAACCAAGTTTCTCTTTGGCAGGTGTTATTACATAATATGTTACTTGCTGCTCGGTTCGTACATTATTTTTTTTTATTTTTTTTGTTTATCACCTTAGTAAATATTCAGTATACAAATTAAATATGCCTCCATGCCGAAATGTTCAACAGATGTGTAATCGTTGTTATATGTGGTCTAAATCGTATTTTCAATAAGTTTTTGTAAAAAAATTTCATAAAAAATATTATTAAGTTTGTCATATACAATGATATACTTTTTTTTATTTTTATTGCTTTTTATTAAAAAATAATTATAGCAAAATGATATACTTAAAAGTCTCAACTATCTTCGAATCATATACGATTCTCTACACTTTAAAGTGCTGGAGAAAAGTACCAGATGCAAATAATAGAATTATGCTATTACCCTCTTCCAGATGTTCTGTGGACTCTCTGAATTCGAGAACATAATTAATTTAACTTTTTAAGGTAACTTTAACTTATTAACGCGTTAATGCCTAGCCTTACAGATTATTAATGATTTCATTCGATTTCATTTTTAAGAAAGTTGGTATTTATTAAATTTACCAATAACTGTTTGTATTGTCCACGTGAATACTATTGGTATTTGGTTGGGGATAGGTACACCGAAAAAAATGGAACTAATATGCCTAGACCCCCTCTTTTTATTTTATTTATAAGGTAAGAAATAAATGTTCAAATCAAAAAAACAATTCGAAATATTATATTTAAAAAATTAAAAACTTTAGAACTTCCTTAAAATGATAATTTAATATAATAATAAATGTGTTATAATTTATAACCAACAAAATAAAATTTATTTAAAATTAAATTTATTTCGGAGGCAAAGCAATGATTGCTTAAGAAAAATAAACAGTACATTACAACAAATTAAACAACTCCAAAATATGGCAAAGCCTTAAAAA
>PVMI01071548.1:0-14287 GCA_008528875.1 Aulacorthum solani | reverse complement strand
TGTCCGACGCTCGCACGTGTTAGTTTACTTGCCCATGTATGGAAGTATATCATATGATAATATGATACATGCTAAAATATGTCAATGTTTCACTCTCGAAGGGAGCTGATCAATGCGGTAAGAGTGCAGTGAAATAGTCATATTATTATATATTAATGTGTTCTTTAAATAATATATATGTAATATACATCACGGTCGACTCTATGCATCGCGCGCGGTGATTCAAACCTCGGATAACTATATTCACCTAAAGTCGCCCCCTCCACATCCCCCGGGACCGTTTCCGAGCCTGTGGGTATGATAGCTAGCCGAGTTTAATAATACCGTATAATTAACAACTATATATATATACAGCATATATCTAACAATATTATATACACCCGCGCCGCCGCCGCCGCCGCAGCAGTTTAGCGTCTCCGCGCGAGAGTTAACGACCATCAGACACCTCGGCCGGTAAATGTTTAATAATAAATAAATATGTATATATATACATATATGAGATACGCGCGTACGTGGGCACCGGTGGGTGCGGAAGGGGTAACCAATATAATATAGGTATAAGCGTTATTGTTGGTATGCATAGGTATAGTTAGTATAGGTACACGCTGCACTCATCGTCCTTGGCGGTGTTCACCGCAGCACTCTCGGCGGCGGAGACTGTGAGACTTTTTATCTCGTCCGTCCGATCGCCAAACCTGGTTTCCTCCGAGGTCCCGATCGATCATCAATACATATATTATGTATACGTGTGTGTGTGTGTGTGTGTGTGTGTGTGTACAAACGATATGTTATATTAAACGTTTATAATATATATAAGTATGTATATATCGTATGTGTTTGTGTGTGTGTCGTGTGCGTATCCACCCCGTCTGCGCGTACTCGCGGCAATCGTCATTTATATTATTTTTATGATCTTTACGCGCACGCCGTCTCACTCGTGTACGAATAAATATATATTATATTGTATATTATTTTTTCCAGACGATTATTATTTTATTCAACTCGAAACGATCGTATTCATCAATATTATATACGCTTTTGTGTTGGACAAACAAAATCGAGTTACCACTCGGCGAGAGATGACACGCCGTTTTCTTTTAGTACGTTATCATATAATATTATTATAAATCGTACCTATACCGCGGCCGTTGCGTACCTGCACAATATAATATACAGCCGAGTCATCGGGCGCAGTGCATTATACGCCGCAGGTAGGTACAACAATATACAATAATTTATAATAAAATATTTATAATGTGATACGTACATTATGAATTATAATTGTTGCCGTTTTATCGCGCAATTTTTTTTTTTTTTTTGTACGCATATTAATACAATAACAATATAATGTTTAATATAATATATTATATACGCTGTGCAGGAATCTACAGGAAGACTGCTCGAGACAATAATAATATGGAAAATCCTCGTTGCGTATATCATTACAGTTAAATTATGTGAAACCGAAGGAAATTGTTATCATAACTTCTTGTGTGTGTGTGTGTGTGTGTGTGAGGGTAAACTTCTGTAAACGAAGAATTTCGACTCGGACTTAATTTACGGAGAGGCGTGAAAATCGATTTTCGACTAGCCTCTATTGCGTTGCCGCCGCCACCACCGCCACCATCACCGCCCCCACCGCCTCCACAACCACTACCCTGTAGGTTATAAAATGCTTCTGCCGCTGCAACCACCTAAGTTATACCCTCATCAAACGCACAAAGCTAATAACGAGGCTTATGGGTCGCGGCCGCCGTTGCCGCGTTTAATAATAAATGTGTGTGTGCTCATACTGCCCACGTATGTATAGGTGAAGGCGTGACGTGCGCCGTTCACCTTCACGGCGAAGGGGGCGAGGAAAATTAAAGAGGAAAATGTGTTTTTGTTTCGATTGTGTGCGAAGACGATGGGCGCACGATACCGATCGAATTCGTATATTATATTTTATATTATACTCCATTAGACTCACATACGTATATAATTAGAGGCATATTACATGCGTATAAATAGAGGCCTAAAAATAATATTACTTTAATCCGGCCGGCCTGCAGATGTATGTGTTAGTCCGAAAAAAAAAATGTTATGATAATAATAATTATAATAATAATACACTCGCGTAATCCGTCGGTGTTAACATAATGGTAAAATGAACGTTTAATATACGCATCACTTGCACCCATGCCTAGCCGTGTACCTATTACATAATAATAATAATAATAATAATATAGTGATTTGCATGTAGTAGGTACACTGAAAAACCGCATTTGCGGGCCAAGGAAAAAAACCGATTACCCGACGGGCGCAAAGACGTGTACGGTCTACAGCTATTAGTTGATCAAATATTACCCATGTCCGCGATGTTGCTGTTATAATAATAAAAAATATAATACAATATGTTATACATCGTGTGGGCAATATTATAAATAATCGGGTCGTGGATCGCACGCGTTTCGAAAATTCGTTTATATTTATTATGTTATGCTATACATCTATAATAGCTATATAAACACGCATTCGTTAAAATACGCGAAACGGAGCATGGAAAATATTCAGGAAATTTATTTTTTCTCACACGACGAATCTGACCGCTGGATCTAAAGATACGACGGCACGCGGCTCATTTCCTATTGTATCCTTATCATTATCATTATTACATTACAATGCGTAAAAGAGACGTTTGGCGACCCCGAGGGTTAGGGCGGACGATATGGGTGCGCGGGGTTGGTGGTTGGGGGCACACTATACACACCTGTACCTATACAATAATATATAATATTATAACCGATTGCGATCGCTCGTCCAGTGTAATAGTAATAAATAAATAAATAAAAATATGAACAGAGTCCGCACCGGACCGCGCTAAACTATAAACGCGGATAAGGCACAATCGTTCGTACATAATACACGCAGATTATGAGATACAGAGGGAGGGAGAGAGATGACGATGATGAGGTGCATAGGTGCCGCGTACATACGACTTTTTATGATAATAATAATAATAATAATATATTACAGGTGCGCTCGCTCGCGACCTCGTAGATCGCGATAAATCGCAAAAGCCCTTCGGGGCCGTCGGGTTATTTTTTTTTTCTTTTAACGGAAAAAGAATTTTACCTCGCCACCTTTAGGCACCGAAGCCGACCTGCAGAACAACGCGCCGCTTGCCGTCATGGTGCAGCGTACATGATAATATTATTTTCTTGGGCTCGGAACTTATTTCACCGCCGGGCGACCCCCCTCCCCCCTCACAATCCTTCATTCCCCGACCATCTCGTCACCGCCACCGACCCCAAAGCGTGCGATCCGCGAGGGCGGCAACGATAATTAAGAGTATTTACGAGTGTTAAAGTGCTCCGAAGTAATAAAAAAATGTTTATATACACACCTATGTATTATATGGGTAGGTAGGCAGGTACCTGCGTGGCGCGCGTAACACAATAATAATATTGTATACACTCAAGTCCCGAGGAAACGTATGCATCGAAATCATCGCGTCGATTGGTAATGATGATGATAATAACCTCATCCGATCGCGACCGTATCGATGTTTTTTTTTTTTAAAACCGGTCGGCAGACGGATCCAACGGACGTTTTGCGATATTTCGCTATTAAAATATGACGTACGAGTATGTACTCGCGCAATGATTACATTTTAAACATATATCGCGTGATGCAAGTACCCCGTAATAACGATATAACTATATATATATATATATTATGTGCAGTAGGTGCATATAATATGTGCATCTCGCATTCGCGTGGTTTATTTATGTAGTACAATGAGCAGTATATGTATATATTATTATCGTCCAACCGTCAGTATAAATGTACCCATCCTATTAAATTGTAAGTATATAGGTAATATCTTAATTCTGAGTGTTCGTTCGGTTCACACGCGCGTTTCGTGCTTATAGCGACCGTTAAACATCAAACGCGGCGAGTCCACCTCCTCATCCTACGTATATAATATATATATATATATTATAATATGATATAATTCTGCTGAAATAAATAGAAAACTGTTCGACCGAATGTTTGTCGAGGCATTCACCGTCCAATTTTAAGATCCAAACACATCCTCATAAATTAAATGTTCATTTAGGAGGCAAGTACCTATTATCCCATTTCGCCGTATGAAGGCGCATCTAAATTTCGGGACACCTTAAACCAAACGTGACATTTGTCCACTAGAAACATATCAAACGACTATAGCTTACGATAATTACTGAGTGCGTATGGTATTCGTCTAACCAGCACTCCACACTGCGTTAATCACTACTACGACTGCAGATTTCATTGAAAACCCAAATCATTGATATCATCTCGTCTGCTTGTAATCTCCTAACTAACTTTCAATTCTAGGGCATCCCAGCAGAATGCCCAAATGAAATCGACTAATATGATGGGTAATCACCTACCAAAAATGTTCTTTTTACAATTTCCGTCATCAAATTATATTATAGTACCTGTCTAACGTAGATTTTTAATATTTGCTAGAGAGACAAAAATAACGATATTACAATGAATAATAAATGTTCCATAAAACCCAACGTCAACGACCCGTTATTACGTCTTATTGGAGCAGTTAATATTGTGTATACACGTTATTCGTACATGTATTTAAACACAATATTACGCGATAAGCGTTTCGGAAATTGTTAATATTAAATTGTATTCGCAGTTTTATTTATCGGACGTATTCGCTATATAGTACCTTTTCGTTATACATTGTAGCTGCAGGAACGTTTTCCATGCGGAAAAATAATGGCATTTAAATATTTACCGATTGTACACATATTACCTATACAATATTATAGATAGCACGCGACAGTAGTTCGACATTATTGGCTGTTTGCATTAGATTATGGTATCGTGATAATGTCAATTGACAGTTTAATCAAAAATAATTTACATTTTTTTCGCATGTTTTCGTGCTTGTATCGTGATTTTCCCCGTAACAATAAATAATAAAAATTCAATTTTCGTGAACGTTGTTGTAGGTCACATGAATGTTTTATTGCGATATACTTTTGGTGTTTTTTTACAGGGGTCGCCGCCATCAATAATTGTACACGACGTACAAGTATATTTATTATTGTATTATTTTGACTATAATGCATATATATTATAATGTTTTTGCGTATAATTGATATTACATAGAGGGAACTCTGTGTATAGAGTGTACACAATTAAATACAAATACCACCTCACCGCGAGTTCTATTATAAATTATATAGGCGCTATGAATAATAGCTCATAATTATTTGCCGAGCCCACGACAACATCATCGGTATACGACTGAGAGAAATTAAACATTTTAAGTTCGTTTTTTTTATTCAAATGGCCGAATGTAAATCTAAAACGGCAAGACAAGTTATTGATTTCCATCTGCGGCAAGAGGCGAGCAGCATTTGGACGGTTTTTGTCAAGTCGAGAGTATCGTGATCAGATTTATAGAAATAATATCGTGGAAGACGAAATATATGATATCGTTCAACATTAAAAACACACACACATAAATATACAAACTATGTATTATGTAAACATATTTATTGTTAATATTAATATATATATATATAAGAAACTCTCACTTCTTAGCACAAGCTTTAGCTTTTAAGAAGTGAGTCAATATAGTGTTGTAATGTTTACTGTTATAATATTGTACTATATTTCAATTTTTTTTTATATAGTTTTGTTAATTTACTCACTGCAGTGCTTATGAACATTTGTTGAACTGTGAAATGTTAGTTTGGGCGAAAAATAAACTTATCGTTATTATACATGTATATTACCTATGTGGAAGTTCAATAGCGCAGAACACACAATAGACATATTATATTTATTGTGTACAGCCGGTACTGCACTCATCGTCCTGCTCATTACGTGATAATAATACGTACGGTCGTAATGTATATCAATATTATATTATACACCCGTTGCAGCCTAGCTACTGCCTGCAGCGCATGCGCACGACAAGTTCAAGGAACCAGACGCGGACTCAATCCCCTGCCGCCGCCTCATAGCTCTCCGCGTGTAATGCATTATAATAAAATGCTCGTAGGCGTTTAATGGGTAATTATTATTTACTACACCGCACCGGAGACGGGGCCGCGTGCTAATTGGCACACACGACACTCGTATACGCACGCACGGAGGCGAACGCACAAGCTCAAAGCACAGCTCGCCGAGCAGATCGTGAGGCGGCGTCGGTGGGTCACGACCGCCGCCGTGTGTACCGGCGTCATTAGAGGAGGTCGAGAGAGACGGTGGAAAAACAGTATGAAATCCGTGCCGCTGCTGGTGCTGCTGCAAGTCGGGGGGGTCGGTAAAGTTCGCACCTCCTCGTCGAAACCGAAACGTCCTACGCTATCTGCTGTACCGCGATATGTGTGTATAGATATTGTTCACTCGCGAAATAGGCGATGTCTTATACCTAGCCGACATCCGTATCACGATCCTCGACCTTAGTTTTTTATCGGTTCCCCCGAGTGGTCCGAGCTATTCCTCGTGCAGCGAGTGTTCCTCAGCAGTGCGTAATATTACAGCCTATACAGGCGCAGTTTTTTATATTATTATTGTTAAAACATTGTGCGCTGCAAAGTCTGGCCGTTGTCGTGTCGTGTCAAGCTCGGCGTTTTTCATATTTTGTGTAATGTTGTTATTTATACCCTCTCCACACTCCGCCCTATCATCGTCGCCAAGCTATACAAATGTGGCGTGTCGTTGTATTATTATCGTCGCGACGATGTCTCACGCGGCGGCGTGGGTGCAGCTCGACAGACGCCTTTTCAATTTCGTACAATTATTATTACCGGGAAATTACATTCCGTGCCGAGATTTGCATCGAGGCCAAGGGACGCCCCACCCGAATTCGTTCCCCGAACAAAGGGTGGGGGCGGCGGCGGCGGAAGGGAAAAACCGCGCGACAACGATATCGTTCACCAATATTGCATTGCAACGGTTTCGGGTGTATTGGATCGAATCGAACGAAAAATACAAAATAAAAACCACAGCAATCGTGTACGAGCGGCAAAATAATATGCGTACACGCGTATATATACATAGGAATTTTCCATTAACCGACCATGCGTCGTTCGATGTTTATTATATTATTGTGTATTTGTACACGTATTATGTTATGTCGTGTAATATAGGAACATTCGCTGAATGGAAAATATCTCTACAGACTATATTATTATATTTTCTCAAAACGCCCGCAAAAAATGAATTATTTATCGTCGGCCGTAATAGCATCGAAAGCTGCATATATCTAGTGCGCAGTGCGCATCACCAGACGTAACGTAGTATTTCGAGAAACTAAAAACACCGCGATTGTCGTTTAACCCTTTCCCCTCCCCTCCATTTAGTTTCTATATACATCGATAAAATGAGCATTTTATGTAACACGCGAAGATATTATTATATTGTTAGTATAATTTTTTTTTTCTATATACATATTTTCTATACCCATACATATTATATTATATATATATATATTCGCACACGCACGCCGACTGCTCCGCCTCGCGCGTTCGGACCGTCATCGAGATGCCGCCGACGAGACTACGGGTCCAGACGACATTCCCGCATACATATCGAGTGTCTCCGGCCGTGGATTATCATTCGCGTTTCGTCTCTTCTCGATTCGTGTTTTTTTCTTTTCTTATTATTATGATTATCATTCTTTTCGGTGTCCCGTCAACGTCCGAAACCGAGAGTTTGTTTAACGATCGGTCGTTTATCATCGGTTTCCGGCGGCCGTGGACGAAATCTCTACGGCGCGATACAATACGCAATAATCCGCATTTAACAACGTTACATAATATACACCAACATGTATTTGTATATGTATATACGGTTTTACCTTCGAAAAATTGTAGCCAAGAGACCGCGGTCACGGTGTACGCGTCGCAAGAATGCTCTAGCAGGGGCGGTGAACATGGTCGTCCGCTGCAGCTACCGCGGTATACCTACCTATATGTATTCTATGGTTTCGCCGATTCGCTCGACCGTTCATATCAACGCGGAAGAGAACAAGCTCCGGGTTGAGCGGAATTCCGCGGACCTAAGGTGCGTTTTGAATGGACGAGAGAATAACAATATAAATAGTATAAGGCACCGACGAAAATCGACCATGATGGCGTAATATATATTATATATATATATATATATATATATGTATACTGCAGCAGGGCACGGACAGAGAGAGCCCACCCGCGCCTGCGGCCCATACGCGCACTGGGCCTGCAACAGACTATATAATACGTGTATCGCGACGACAATAAATCACGGTTGGGGTTATTTTTTGTCCGCTCCGCACACGACATTGTACTTAGATATATTGTATAACCCCGTGTGCACAGCGCACATTTTCGGCGACCGGGCGGCGGCGGGTGAAAAAGCCAGAACGCGCACACATGCACGTGCCGCCCGAAAAATCGTTTTCGCCGAGGACGCGATACGCACAAAAGAATATTATATATAATACGAAAATATTTATGATACACGCGCGGTATACACCGACTTTGAGGTTATACGTCCTCCGCCAACAAAAATATACGCGTGAAAGTCGAAAAGTTTCTTTCGTTCCACAAACTCTGCAGCAGTGGCCTGCACCCTCACAGTTGCCGCCGTATACACATTATTATACATAAATAACAAATATACATATACATATAAGTATTAATCTTTTAGGGATGAAAGCGAGTGGTCTCGGACGAGTCGGACGAGACGGTATTTCAGTCGGCGGCGGAGGAGGGATATGGTTATCGTCAGAGATTACAAAAACGGCTTCACGAGGCGAAAGCGACTTTTGCGGTCTGAAAAAAAAAATCGATCGCCGACTTATCTATATTATATACATTATATACATTATTATTGTGAGCCGTTTCTCTTCGACGCTTTTTTTTCCCGCCGAAGATTCCCCGATTGTTCTTATTGCTCGGCGAGCTTAAATATATAGTATTATTATTATATGGTCACGAAGATAGTGCTTATACATGTACCACCTTGGTCTGCGGGGCGAGAGTATACATGTTTCGGAGAATCATACTTATAGGTATACATGTGGCCCGGCCGACGGTAAATCGGTAAAACGAAATCGATTGATTTACTACCCACCTATAGTATCCATAATATACGATTCGGAGGAAAAACTTTTAATTTCGCTTGATTTACGGTAAGTACCTACACTACTCTCTTCCGGCGGCAGAGCGGTGGCCGCGGATTGGAGCTATATAATAAAGACGGAATATAGATGGAAAAAATATCCGATAAATCGGTGTACGATAGTAATTATTATACCATAAGAAGTTCGTCGAGACGGCAAATCGAATTCCTGCAGCTACAACGAATATTACGGTCACGAAATCGTTCATATATATACTAATCTGACCTAACCTTTATATTATTATTATTGTTATGGTTGTACAGGCTAACCAAAATAAACTGAACGTCAGACGAAATGAATCCTGCAGTGTGCAGGTTAGTGTCGAAATAATAAATTTGAAAGCTGAGATAAATCGTTGAATTTGAAAATCAATTCCAATTTGTATAGGTACAAGTGTTTATAACAACCACTACGACTGTTTCAGACATTTTTTCAAACATAATCAGTGGCGTTGGGTAGTTTTTTTGGAGTGAACACTATAGATTTGGGAGTAGAAAAAATAAACATCAAATTGCAAGAGTTCGAGTGGAATCTAAAAATGACCACAAATTGTAAGCGTATGCCCGAAACAAACTATTATTTATATCAAACGTCTATATTGCCTCGCAGACCACTCTTAACAAACGATTTGCAGAATGTAAGTTTTTAGAAATTCCATAGACCGGTCCACAATGTGTGTNNCCTCATCTAGGCATAGACGAGTGGCAAAAATGTTGGATATTTGTACGCGTAAAAATACATTTTCTCAAATCCGCCGTGTTCATTCCGTGGCCATGTTTGTATTCTTCAGTATAAATGCTAATTCGTTTCCTCCACTATACTTCAGTTTGAATATATATTCAGTTATATGCAGGTCAATTTGAATGGACGTGCAGTTTTCAATTTTCCTACAGCTCCCTCGTCATAATCACTCACGAACAATAAATAATAATCATTATTTATATTCACACTCTGCCGGGCCTTGTCGAGATGAGTCGTAACGTGCGTCCTGTGCCTTATAATATCACACCCATACGAATCAAAATAGTATTTTTATCAACGTCTCAGCATCAAACGAGTTTCGGACGACCGTTTCAGCAGCAACATGTTCGCAGTTTCGCACCATTATACATTTATACGAGTCGTGTCGTCGTCGCACACGCCGTGGTCATCGTAGTCCTCCTCCTACTCCTGCTCAACCTGCTCGTCGTTGGATATTTTTTACGCGTCGACAATTTTCATTTTAGTTTCACGAAAAAAAAAGCGTACATGCTCGCATACCTTTACCTACTACCAGCTGTACGGCACTTTTAGTTTAATCATTATACGGTCTACGGCGCAAACGTACACGTGCTGACGTGTAGTACGTACCTATACCTGTCTCACCAATATATATGTATATATATATAAATATAATCTATTATTATGTATATAAGTGTGTGTGTTTTTTTCCAAGCAGATTAATTATTGTATTTATTTTCTTAACTTTTTTTATTTTCATTCTCTTTTATAATTATTATTATTTTCTTTCTCTTGCTACATCCACCGATGTAAACAGGTTATATATACATAATATACAATGTCGGAACGTCGTCGTCGTCGAGCGAAAATAATCGACACGCAAACATTAGCATGTTTTACGCGTCACCGCCGCCGGAACAGGAAGGCCCGACTATATGCAATATCGCATCACGTGTGTGTGTGTGTGTGTCTGTGTGTGTGTAATGCGACGGGATGTGTGGTGCTGCGGAAAACCGGCGAACAGAAGTCGATAATCTCGGCGCGAGCTCGGGTTTTCGGTATGCGGCTAATACGTCTTATTATTTGTAGTTTTTTTTTTTTTTTTACCCAGTGGCAAAGCGGACTACGAGTACTTATTTTTTCGACATCATTCTTTTCGTTTTCGTTTCCGTCCACCCGCGACTGCAGACCTCGAGCTAACCGACCGAATCGCATTACCGCGACATCATTAACTCGGCGCCTCCCCCAACCCCCATCCCTATTGCGGACGTCGAGGGCGCTACCGAGTCCCCCGGCACAGACGAGCGGGCCAAATCGTACACGCGAAATTATAATACGATATTTTATGATATTCATAATAATATGTAAAGCCGCCCGCCCTCGACGACAAATCCGGGAGAGACTATAATATGTGACGTTAAAATATATTATATACATAAGAGGGGGGGGCGAAAAACGAAACCGTATATAGTATAATATGCGTACGGAAACTCAAACTCGAAGAATGCTGACATAATACCCATACAAGGTATGTACCTATACCTATATTATTATTATATTGACGGGGTGAACGCAGCGCTGATGGTGAACCGACTTTTAACGACGTCTCGCAAAAGTACAATTGCAAAGTCGCGGATGAATACAATAAAACGTATATACGTTGATATAATAAACGAGTGTCTGTGTGGCTGCGGCAGTGTACATATTGTATATTATATTATATATTCGTAGCGATCTCTGACCGCCGCCGCCGCGGTGTGCCCCCTCCCCCTCCGGGGATCGGAGGAGGAAAAAAATCTCTCGGGAGTATACGACGCCAATTACACATTAAATAATATTACCTTTGCGTATTTTATTTTATTATATNNTGTATTTATTTGTACTCCCCAACGACGACGAGGACGACAGAGATCGCGGCGGCCGTGCGCATATTATAAACAATAATAATAAATGCGCCGTTTTCGACTCGACGGGGTTAGGTCAGTCCGAAGTTTTATCCGTATACGATCATTACCTATTGTTCTGTTTAATGCGCCCGGCACGCCGCGCTCTTACCCGTAACGCACAGCAGTCTAACGAGCATGTAGGCATATAATAATATAGGCATATATATATATATATATATATATGGTTCGCCTATATACTTATATACCTATGTATATATATTATTCTAAATCAATAAACATAATATTATTTGTACAATAAAACCGATCGCCCAGTACGATATCTATATGGGAGTCTTATATATATATATATATATATAATATATATGTATAAACAGTTACGATAATTTCCCGGACGCTATTTCTCCCCCTCCCCCTCATACACACACGAGAGCTCGAGCCGGTGCAGCAACACCGTCCATTATCGTGAATAATAATATTATATATATTATATTATTTCCTCGCGCTGCACGGACCGTTTTTTTACGAGTTACGACGTATGGGCACTGCGTTTAAGCCGTACCCAGCGTACGTTTACACACACACACACACACACATATAAACCAACATTATATTATGTATATACGCGCAAGTACGCTGGAGATTTTTTCCTTTTCCCCGCACAATATTATATATTATCGTACGTAATATTGTTGTAATGCATCTGGGGAAATGCGTTCGTCCGGCAAACGAACGAGCATATAATAATATATATATATATATATATATATATGTATACTGTCCAGATGTCGTTTGCCGATATCGTAACTATATAATATGCGATATACATATTAAAAGTAATATATTGCGTTATTTCTGTCGGTTGCGACGGTCGACTATATTGTACGCTCGCATATATATATATATATATATATGGTTGTACAAAAGAATCTATACACGCACATTAATTATATTGAATGTATATATGTATACGTCGTATCGTCCGTAAACTTAACGAAAAACGTTTGGTGCGACGTTATAATAATAATATGATAATGGCAGCGCACGTGGAGCGAGCGAATAAGTCAGNNAAAAAAAAAATCTCATACCCTTTTAGTTTCGGTCTGAATAAATGAATGATTCCACGATATGGTGAAAAAAAAGAAAAAGAAGAAAAAAAGGTGAACACATAAATTCTCGTCCGGCCGATACACACCCCACACGGAGTTTGAGAATATTATGTATGTATGATTTCGAACGGTACCCACATATTATTATTTTGTATATTATTACGATGAGAGAGAGCCAGCAGATTTGTCGTTATACACTGGTGGTGCACGGCTGATGGCGATTTCCGGGTGTTTTACACGACACTATATTAAAGTCGATCGGCAGCGGAATACGGAGTGTACAATAAGAATACGTGTGTGTATGTATATATTTATACCGTCGAACGAACGCCCCGCCGAGAACACTATATTATATTATATTATTATAGTACGGCGATTGAAAATGCCCATCGAGAACGTGGTAAAAAAACAACGATATAATAAAATAAACAAATAAAAGAACCTTAAGCGGACTTCACACGCACGACATAAGGAAGACATTTTAAGGGTTAACCGGGCAGCACAACACCCGCTTGCCCACCCGCTCACCACTGTGTACACGAAGCCGAGGCAACTGGTTTTGTGCTTAGGTTTTTTTCGTTCTACTCCGATGCCCATAAACTATTATATTCTCCCGCGCCAGACAACATTCTGAAAGGGCTTACACCGTAAACATTTTATTATTTTCGTCATCCCGTCGGTCGATGTGTTGTTTTGTGTTTTCCTCGAAATTTGATTTCACAAACGGTTAACAGACGGAAAAAAAGTGTGCTCTTTGAATAGGTAATGGTCGACCTATAAAACAATAGAAGTGACATAAAACACACACACGCATACACATCGTCTATACTCACTCATATATTTTCAGCTGCTTTTTGTGTGGCGGGGCGGCAAAAAGCTCGTACGGGATAAAAAATAAAACGTTTTTCCAAACATTTCGAATACATATATGAAAAAGAACCATCGGAGCAAAAATTCGTTTTCAGGATAAGAGCTGTTAAGTCTCCGACACTGTTCGAAAAGTGGTCTGACAAATATAGGTATATTGAAAGGCGGGCAGCTAACTTATTGTTAAAAGTGAATTTTTGTAAGCCTTTTAAAGCAAATAATTAGTAAATCGTATTATTATGCATACCTAGGGAGTTAACGAATTCATTGTAACAACTTAAGGTTTCCCAGTTATTTTTGAAAATAATAAATTTTAATAACCTACCTATAACTTTGGTTATTAACACTAACCGCTAAATCACTCAACACTCTGTGTATACCTATACGAATAGTGTTGAACACATTTTAAGTTATAACAACATTATATTATGTAGATATTGTCTGCAAACAATTAAATAGTTGTACGATCATACCATATAACTATAACCCATGACGTGGTAATTAGATTAAAAAAAAAA
>PVMI01071539.1:0-10485 GCA_008528875.1 Aulacorthum solani | reverse complement strand
CCGATATTATAAAAATATTTGCGAATATTCTCTTACGTGTTAAATATTCTCTAATCCCTAAAATATGCTTTTTTAGGCAAAATAAATTTTTTCTTGTGAATTCTGTGTTTCATGAATAGTAAAGATTTCTCACTCCCATTTAACTGCATGGACTAGAAACAAATATGTAAAATCATAAAAATCCGACCTCTAGTCATAACTGTTCTTCCATATACCAAGTCCTAAATCCAATCCGCGACCTGCAGTTGCCCATCTAAATTGAATTATTTCATAAAAGTAGGTGCACTGATGTGATGTCAATTTGTCTGTCATCTGAGGTATATTAAAACTGATATATCATATATGCCTCTGCTTACAATATAATATGATAAATAACGATTATTATGGGTACCCATTAATTGACTATTGACTTTCAAAAATTCAATACCCACAAGTTATTTTATTAACAACCGTGAAGCACAAAATTACCCACAATTGCATCATAATATTTATCTAGTAATGCAATATATTTTTTCAGAGATGTAAAATTTACTTTTTGCTCCGGGGAGTAATATCCCAGAGGGGCCCAGGTCATCCCCCTTAATAGTTGAACTATTTAAAGTCCGTGAAAGATAATTTTGGTTTATATTTTTGTTGCTTTTATATTAGGTTTACTAGATGTCCATCTTCTTTGTTTCACTGACCCACCCTAATATTTATGTTTTTGCTGAATCTATTTCAAAATAATTTCCCTGTTATTTATAACTGAAATTATATTAAATCTTTTCCTGTTTTATTTATGATATGTATATTATATAAACATTGTTACACATACGTAACTTATTTGAAGACATTTATCACTGTAATACCAAACTAAAAAACATTTTCATAAGCTGTTACTATAGCGGAGAGCCAGTATTAATTAACAGTTAATATTTTAATTTTAACATAAAGTTATAACTGAAAACAGTGTAACCATACTCTGTTCAAGTTAAGAAATGTGGTCCAACTTGTCTAGAGGGGTATGGCAATACTCTACCTAACCTCCAGTAGGTGTACAGATAGTTGACTCAGGAAGTTAGAGCTTGCCCTATTGCTACCCGAGAAAAATTGTTCGCTGCTGACAGTTTTTTACTTGAATAAAGAATGGTAATTATGTAAATAGTCAATGCCTTCATTGAATTCATCAAAGTTTAAATAACCACTAGGTATTTTTTTAATTATTTTAATTGTCAGGGTTGGCAGATCAATTTAAATGGCATGACATATTATTATATAAATAAAATATACTATCGGACAGTCCAGAAGTCAAATAATAGATTATAAAGGTGATTACATGGTTAAAGAAGTTTGGTGATGTATAATCAGTATTTTTTGAATATTGTACTCGCAATCTATATGGTTTTGTGATTTGCACATTTTTAGTCTACTATCTTGGATCTTGTTGGAAAACTTGCAAATTAGTAGATGTAACGTTGCCTGGACTTCTCCAAATTCACAATATTTTGTATCCTTGTCAATTATTTCTCAGTTTTTCCGGTTTTCCCTCATTAGGTTAGTGGACCATAAATCAAACTATAGGATAGCATTCAGTTTTAATTGTAAACAAATATTATTACTAATTGCCCAGATATATACATTGTATATTATATAAAAAAATAATTATCATTAATAAAATATAAAATGTACTTGAAATTAATAAAAGTATTAAATATTTTGGGCTTTAGAATATTTTTAAATGACTCCAACGAAAGACTACATTAAAGTTGAAGTCACTGGCGATTCTGATGCTGTTACCAGGTACTTGCACATAACTTCAATCTTTATGTTATTTTCTTCTGTTTTATATTTAATAATACAATTTTATAAAATATTATTAATTACATTTTTAATTTTATAGTGAATTATATGTTGAAAACACTATTGAAAATCCTGCATGGTATACAGTTGAAGATAACCATGTGTCTTTAGTATCTGAAAATGTTGAGAAAGTTATAAAGCTTGAAACTGATATGTTAGATGATTGCATGTGGGAAAGTAGAATCGAAATCACCAAAGATGTTTCAAACCAAAATAACTTGAAGTTACCCTTGGAATGTCAGGTATTATCCTTTTTAAATACATTATTCTTGTTGTACGTGGGATAGACATAATATACTATCTAGGTACCATATTCTAATTAGAATATCATACTTATATTATGTATATTGTATTTAATTTAAATATTCATTAATTATTAGAATCATTTTATTGTTTTATTCACTTGAATATATCTTTACAACCACCGAAGTGTTCTTGTAAAAATATTATTTAGTATGCTCTCACTTGTGAACTTAATGCAGTCTACAAATATCAATAAATATTGTGATTTTATAAGTTCAAAACTAATGAAATTGAACCCTTAAAAAAGTCACTCGCCAATTACTATTTTACAAGGCGCTTACAAAATATATTTACAAATTTCCAAACACATTTTTGTTCCCTATTTTTATTTTTCACAGGTCAAATTTGACGTTTTATAAAATTTGACTATAATTCTATTCGCAATTCTTATTAATCTGTGGTAGCAACTTAAACATTTTAAATACAGAATATGGATTGCTTAATTCGTTAAAATTTTAAGGTATATTCTATACTCTATTTTCACTGGGTTTATGCTAATTCACCAAATGGTAAATTGAATATACTCTTTACACCCCTGTATACTCTCAAAAACACCACTGTTAACAACTCTTAAAAATCAAAAGTATCTTTGCCAGCATTTTTTACACAACCAGTCAATATATGTACTCAATTCCAAATAAGTTTGAAACAATTGTGCAGCCTCAGAATGGTAGAACTACTGTGATTGGCTGCAGCAGTCAGCAGTTTTGACACCAATCATTTGCATGAACTGCAACGCATTTCCATCGGGATTTTTTTCTAAACTTATTTGAAATAGAGTATAGATATATACATTTGGTGGCGGATTGCATACAACTATGCTTTATGAGTGGTAGATAGTATATGACAAGAATACCTTAAATACATGAGCTCTATGGAGATTGGAAACGGTGATTTTCTGACTTTGTTTAACACACGCGTAACATAAGATTTTCATTATATCAATCAGTACGTTGGAAATTAGAATAAGTTTATAATCCTATGCTACATGTGTGTTAGACAAAGACAGAAAATTGCCGCTTCCAATCCTCTTAATTTATTATCTTATTTATAAATAAAACATTTTTTTCTCACAGGATGCTGCGGATAATAATATTTACTTAAATCATAGAAATACAAGTGATAAAATGTTTCATTGTAATGTTTGTGGAAAAAGCTTTGCTTTAAATTATCTTTTAAAAAATCATTTGGCTGAACACAAAAGACAAGTAAATCAGAAAACTAATAAATGTAAATTTTGTGGAAAACAGTTTAAGTTAAAATTTGGTTTGAATAGACACATTCAAAAACATCACAATCACATGTTTAGATCTAAGTCAACTAAGCACAAAAATAGCCATGAAAAGGATCAAACTGACTTAGATACTATTCCTAGCAGTGTCTGGAAAAGTAAAGCAAATGAATTTAAATGCAACATTTGTTTCCAAAAATGCTACAGTGAAAAGAATTTGGTCGTACATATGGAAACCCATGACAATTCTCAAACACAATGTAATTATTGCTTACATTATGTTTCAGTTACTGAATTGAATAACCATTTGGAAAATATACATAATGA
Organism: Aulacorthum solani; assembly: GCA_008528875.1. Taxonomy (NCBI): domain Eukaryota; kingdom Metazoa; phylum Arthropoda; class Insecta; order Hemiptera; family Aphididae; genus Aulacorthum; species Aulacorthum solani. The sequence continues at coordinate 6,785 of PVMI01071539.1, read as the reverse complement.
ACATTTATTTAAATGTCATAAGTGTAATCAACAATTTAAAAAAAAACGATATTTAAATTGTCATTTAATTTTTTGTTTAAGAAGTTCTCATACCAAATTGAATAAAATTTGTGGTAAATTCAGGGCTAATGAAAAAACTTGCTCTGCTTGTGGAATCACATTTAATAATTCTTTATCATTGACAAATCATACGACTATTGGTTGTAAGCATTACACTTGTAAATATTGTGGAAAATTTTTTAATAAAAGAAATATTTGGCTAAAACATATGGATGCTCACAAAGAACTTCAACAATGTGCACTGTTAGAAGGAAGTACTGATGAAACATCTACAATAAGAGAACATAATCAAACTCAAGTTGTAGATGATTCTTTTTTTTCTATTAACGGAAGAGAATTCCTTTCCAGAAATAGTTCGGTTCACACTAGTTTAGTGAACAGGAGTTCAACAGTTGTATCAACTGCTCCACACACCTATATTCCGAGCAATGACGTTAATTCAAGTTCAGAACAAACTGAAATCTTATCAAATAGTTTGGAAAGAAATAATTCAGATCAAATAGGTTTAGTAAGCAGAAATTCAACAATTGTATCTACTGCTCCTATGGCTCCATCGCCCTTAATGTCGGTGTTGAATGTAGATCCTCCACCCTTATCAAATACTATGGAAAGCAATATTTTAGATCAAACAGGGTTAGGAAGCAGCAATTCCACAATTGAATCGACTCCTCCTGTGAATGCATGGCCGTTAATGCTGCCTTCAAGTAATATTTTGACAATTGGTGACAGTGTGGCAGGCAATTTAGTGGAAAGCGAATTTTTTCCAACGCCCGTTCCATTTATTGTAGTTTTCAACAAACTTTTGAATTTAAAGCAAGAAAGATTCTATCATGAAACGGTCAGAGAACATTTTCAACGCCAATTAAATTTACAACAATCTCAAATAAACACAGAGCAACCAGCTGCATTAAATACTCCATATAATTCAATAACAAATGGCCTTCGCGATCTTATAGATTTTAGAAATTTAATGAACTCGAGTACAGCTATTATGGAAACAAATAGTTCAAATCCAACTAATTTAGAAAACAGAAATGAATCAATGGTAGCGGCTACTGTAATCGACTCATTGATAAAAATTAAGCAAGAAAATGACTTGTCTGCCAATGTCAGAGAAAGGAACAGTTCAGATCAAGTGGATTCAGATGGCAGTGAATCGATTGTTTCGGCTGCTTCACATAATCCAATAGCAAACAATTGCCCAGTCCTAAAAATAAAGCAAGAAAAAAACGTGTGTACAGATGCCAGGGAAAGGAATAGTTCAGAACAAGTGGATTCAGTGAACAGTAATGAATCAATTGTATCAGCTGCTTCGCATAACTCAATGGCAAACAATTGCCAGGTCCTGAAAATAAAGCAAGAAAAAAACTTGTGTACAAATGCCAGAGAAAGGCACAGTTTAGATCAAGTTGATCCAGTGAACAACAATGAATCAACTTTGGCAAACAAACTTCAAGATTTAATGGTGAAACAAAACCCTAATAATATTGTATCTACAGTTAGAGAAACGCCTTATTTCTGTATTAATAAAAAATTACCTAATATTGAAAATGGATCTTGCAACAATGATTTTGACCAGACATCACAAAACAATGTTATATTTATATGTAGAATTTGTAAAAATTCTCCATCTACAGATATACATTCATTCGCATTACACATGAGTGATCACAGTGAGTGTAATATGCATGAATGTATTGTGTGTGATAAAATATTTAACTCTGTAGTTCTTTGGACAGAGCATATGACCCATCATCAACAGCAAATAGATTTAGATTTGTCAACAGTTCAGTTTAATCCTCTAGAGACTGAATTTAATACATTAGAAGACCCTATTAATTCTGAAAACATGGAACCTCAAGTTTGTACAAACTTAAGAAATAAAAAATTCAAGAAATCTTTATTAAATGATTCACATTCAGATATAACAAGGTTAAATAGTGCCGAAAAAATTAAATACCAATATGACTGTAGTACGTGTAAAGAAATGTTTCCTTCCAAGAGCGCATTACAAGTTCATCAAACTCATCATAATAAAACACTATCATTTTCCTGTAGGTATTGTTATAAAATATTTTCCGGAAAGGGTCCATGTACAAATCATGAAAAATCTCACATTTTGAAAACAACGAACCTGGACAAACAGGTGTTACAAAATAAACTTGAACCAATTTTAATCCAAAACAACATCAATGTTGAAAATAATAACACTGATTCTGAGACAATGTCAATAAAATGTATAAAAAAAAACAAATCATCATCAATTAAAAAACAAACAAATTTCTGTAATATATGTAATAGGAAATTTACAAAGCGCTGTTATTTTACAAAACATATGATAATAAAGCATCATATAAATCCAAACACACCAATACAACTTCCATCAATTGATTGTAACAAATCAATCAGTCTGTCTGAAAACGTTGAGTTAACAAATGAATACGAAAACAAATTATCAGTTCCAGTAAATAACAAAAATAACCATGTCAATAAAACCAATAAGAAGAAATCAACAGTTTGCATATATTGCAACAAACATTTTGCGCATCTTGGTGCCTTAACCAATCACATGCGTGCTCATTGTTATAAACCTTATAAATGTCAATATTGTTACATGCAGTTTAGTAGGAAACGTACTTGTATTATGCACGAGAAAGAACATGTATTGAATAATTTTAAAAGCGCACCTGTTCAAAACAAAAACAATATAGTTAATGAAGTTAATGATGAACCACAAATTGAACATTGTAATGATTTTGAGTTTATTACTAGTCCAGTTAATGATAATTCAAGAGGTACAAATGTTATGGGCATAGAACAGTTATGGTTTTCCTGTGATGTGTGTGAGGAAAAATTCTCTACTCCATTCCAATTGAATGTTCACCGAAATTCACATTCCGGAATTGTACCATTTGTATGTAAGATTTGTAATAGATCTTTTCAGTTGAAATTTCGATGGAATTGGCATTTAAAAATTCACTACATTCAACACAATGCAAATTCAAAAAGTAAGCAGAATACTAATAATCTAAAATCAAACATTAGTAAACTAAAGGCTGAATCAAAACATCATACGGATAAAATGAAATGTCGATATTGCAAAAAACAATATAACTCTATATCTCAGTGGAAGAAACATATGACAATGAGCAAAGAATGTCGTCGCCATTGTAAAAGTAACCTTCCAGAGTTTACATCAAATATAACTACAAAGAATTCTTTCAAAACTGGTCGATATAGATGTAATATATGTGAAAAAACATATAGTACCATTTCCAATCGAAATGTACATGAAAAAAATGTTCATAATGTGGTGTTAGATACAACCGATTTGAATACTTATGATAGTACCGGTTTACAAAAAGACAAATCAATGGACATAGTTCAACGAAAACTTGCAATTAAGAAACAAAATAGAAGTAATCACATCAATAACACTAAATGTGGGTTATGTGGTAAAATATACAGTAGTGTAGGTAATTTAACTCGCCACATATCCAAAATTCACTCTCAAACTTGTAAACCTATAACCTGTAGTGTTTGTGAAAGTACATTTGAACACAAATTTTCTTACCAAGAACATTTTAAAACTAAACATAGACAATTATTTAAACATTATGTGGAAACAAACTCAACAAATGAAAGAACCGGCCAGCAAATAATGTCAGTAAATAAAATAAATACTATGAAATTCTTTTGCAAAATATGTAAAATAAAGTTTTTTGACAATATCGCATTACAAGAACATTCAAAGATACATACTTTAAATATGTATACGTGTAAAGACTGTGGTCAGCAGTTTGAGACTAATATTACTTTAGGTAATCATATTTTGGAAAATCACTATGCCAATATTTCTACATCTAGTATAAATGAACATATTGAGAATCATGAGAGCCAAAATGCTTCTCTAGAATCAATTGATAATAGACGTATTCAGTGTAAAATTTGTTTGAAAGTCTTAAAAACCAGAAAATATTTGAGATTACACATGCGTTTACACTCGGGTGTCAAACCATTTAAATGTAATAAGTGTAACCAGGCTTTCAGATTTAATTCAAACTTCAGAGTCCATCAGAGGAAAAATTCTTGTTGTATCCCTTAATTATATTTTACATGTTCAAAAATAGAATTTTAAGCTATTAAAAACAATAAAATATTTTGACTTCTGATGTTATTTTAATCTTAACATAAATCATATGAAAGAAAGATTAGAATGTATGTGAATTACTCGAATCTCACATTCATGCTTTTCTACTTTGCTTTATCCTAAAATTTCCTGATACAATTAACTATTTTTATTGTTATAATTATTTAAACAATGAAGTTTTTTCTATACATTCATTGAATGTATTTAAATAAATATATTATATATTAGAATAATATTTATGGTATATTTTTTTTTTGTTAAATAAATTTAAGTTTTAAGATTTTTTTTCATCCATTGAATGTATTTAAATAAATATATTATATATTAGAATAATATTTAATTTTATTTAATACATTTAAGTATTAAGATTATATTTTTTCGTTCATTGAATGTATTTAAATAAATATATTATATATTAGAATATTATTTAAGCTATGTTTTTTTTCATTAATCATAACTTGTATTGTATATTGATATAATATTTTCAACCAAGTAATTTATTCAAATTCTTATTACATTGTGCATTTAACTGATTTGGGTTAGTTAAATAATTAAGTAATTTTCATTTGCTTATTTTATAATTTAATAGCTATGTAATTTTAATTTATTTATTTTATACATCAAAATGAAATTAAACAATTTATAATTACATATAAAATTCATAATATTATACAACAAACATTTGTAATTTGATCATGTAAGTTTTAATTAAATATATGAATGTTTTAATATATTTTGAGTTTAATATCAAAAAGTTATACAATATTAATGTTAATTATGTTACTTCCAAGTGTCTAATGCATTTTAAGTTGTTGAGCTCTTATTAGAAATGTGTTTATGCATTGATTAATGTTGCAATGTTGAAGTTTACATTGTTTTGTGCCGCTTAGGTGTTTAAAATTATTTTATTGTTTATTTAAACAATAATACAGTTAATCTTGACAATCAAATGGTATATTAATTAACTAATGGGCAATATACATTTTTAATGAATTTCCTTCAGAATCTTTAAACTCCAATATCAGTTGGACAACAAAGTTCAAATTTAATTCATACCTAAAGTTCTACAGTGAAAAATTTACCTCATCCTTGATTGACAACTTAATGTGGGTTATTATTTTTTTTATCAAGAATATACAACAATTTATACTTGATAATCATAATAAATAGGGGACATTAAAAATTTAAAAATTAGTAGGTTATTAAGTGCAAGTGGGTACCACTTAGCTGTACGTTTGAAAATATCATTATATGTATAATGTATAATATACCTAAGTTTCAAGTACCCACAAAAAATATTTTTAAGTTGCACTAAGAAACTAAAATCATTATTCTCTATTTAAATATCCAAATTTGAAAAAAAAAACAGTTTGATTTTTTAGTTACAGTATGATATTAAAATACTTCTGAGAATCCTTGTTTTAAATTTTCAATCCTTAACTAACAAAAATTGAATATTTTATAAATTTTTAACTATAAATACTTATAAAACATAATCATGTGTATGTATTTTTAATATTTTTAGATTGTTATTGTAACAACATTCTACTGCACGAGGAACTTTGTCTTCAGTTTTCAAGCTTTTTGATTCAATAGGAAATTCTATTGACATTTAAAAAAATTTAATTTCTTATGCCTATAAGTAGTATAAAAACTAAAAAGAATTAAAATCTTTTGTAAATTTAATGATGTGTAGAAAATGCCAGTATAAACAATCTATGAAAATGTCATGTACCTACTCTTATATTTTTTAAAATTATCCAAAATAAAATCGATATTTTCAAAAACTTGTTTTGTGTTTAAATCTCAGTTTTTTCTTAATTCTATTTTAGATTCTAAGCGGAGCGATGAATGTATTGATTTTACAAAAATGTGTTTTATTTTTATGTATGTCATCACCTTTTAGGATAGTAATAATGCTTCGATTTTGAACTTCAGTAGATTTTCTGGTTGGAAAGTGAATCTAGTTTTTAATTTTTTTTTTTTGGGGTGGGGGGTCAGAAGTAAAAATTTCCCAGTAGTTTGTCAAAAGCGCCGTAAAAAACATATGAAATAATGGCTTATAAGTGGATGTCTATTGGACCTCTGCTGTACAATAGGTTACAAGTGGGTTACTGTAATAGATGGTATTAAATTTGAATTCAATGATATATCATTGTATACGGAAAACGATTCTGTGCGGAGGCGGTATGAAAATCTAGAATATTTTGACTTATATTGATATTGTTATACGGTAGCTATATCACGATTTAAGACACGGAATAAGATATACTATCTTAAAACGTGGCTAATATTAAATTGTAGATAGTATGGGTAGGCCATATTTTGGTTTTTTGATTTTTTAGTTTCATATTAATATAGGTATCTACGAATAATATTTTTAAATTTTAAATTACAACAAAACAACCGAAATCGTTAAAATTGATTTTAATATATAATTTCGTCCAAATTTGAATTTAAAATGTCTGTAAAAAATAACTGTGTATATATATTTTATACATTTTTTGGTTACAGTATGGACTATTTATTAGAATCTTTGTTTTAAATTTTCAAACCTTAGTTATAAAAACTGAAC